>JADBJO010008505.1:54586-62086 GCA_016801955.1 Conus betulinus
GAAGGTCCCACTTCAAAGTTAAGGCCTTTTTTTGTTTGGTTGATTGTTTGTTTCTTTGTTTGTTTGTTTTGGCGTGTATGTGTGCACGCGTGCGTGCATGCGTGGGGCGCGTAGTGCGTGTTTGTGTGTGTAAGTGATACATTGGATGACTACTGGTATTCTTTTATAGTCCAAAGTTAGTGTCAGACGTTGGTTATCCATGCATGCACGCACATACACACACGAACATGACGTCTTTCCCTCCACACACAACTGCATCCACTTCATACACGTAAGGCGCAAACAAAGGTCAATTTCGATTCATCCGCTCCTTAATCTTTTAAAATCCCATGGGGTTTCTTTACTCTGGCATTAATCAAAGCTTACACATAATGTTGCAGGTTTACTCACTGCAAGTGTCCACACACACTCTCTGTGGTGTCCGGAACTGGCTTCCTCTGTGCGGGGATCCCCATACTGCCCATTACATATCACAACTACTGGTCGGCGACAAACTTTTGCCCAAACTGGATCTTCCCCGCGGATCGGAACTTGGCCCGGGAATGCGCGCAGCCCCCGGCCATCCACCTTACTGCCCGATCTCCAGTCTTTTCTTTTCCTCTACCACACGGGGAGTCGGCCCAGCTATAACAAACCAGATAAACACGAGTTCAAAACACTGCCAGCCAGTTAGCAGTCATATTACACTTTAAACATTTTGAACTCTTCAATTTTTCAAATATAGTTTCGGTTCCGACAATAAACCGTTGAAAACAAAATGGAGAATCATCTAGATTCTCACAATATAAAAATTAGATACTTACGGCTTGAGTACCGGTCAATCAACTACAATTCACATACTTCTGTATAGTTAGGCCTCTGCCTTTATCAATGGGCACAGTCCGCCTCTTCTTCATCTAAATCATCTGTTCCATTCTCAGAGTGCGCACCGATACAGGTCAACGCCTGTTTATATTCAAATCGCGTGAACAGTGTTAAAAATTTCACTCAAACCCTGGGCCACATTCAGTCAATACGCTCCCTTGTGTCACACGACTAACCTATAGTGTAACGCACGAATCAATAATCTTTTTCTTAATCTGTACTGTCTCATGTAATCGCGTAGCATACGAAATATCGCTCCGCATTACATGACACCCCCCTTCCCGGGGTAAGATCTTTTCACCAGAGAAATCTTGCAAAAGGATACCCCACAGAGGAACCCAAAACCAGAAGTACTATATATACATATCAAGTGCACAAAGTATATTCATCAAAGGAATCAACACTTTTTATCCATGGATCACCTGAATATCTCCAAAATACATAATCCCACATCTTAAGCACAACACTTGCATGATCCATACAGTTCCTGCCGAACCCAACAGAATATGCAAGATGAAACCATTTAAGAATTCCACTATATGCGTAGATGAAACAGTAAGCACCCACACGGAGATATCAAAATATGCAGTGATCTTTCAAAAGACAACCTCAAGAAATCCATCGTGTATCAATAGCATGAGACACACGTTAAAATCGCCAATCGTGGTTCAAAATTATCTACATGACCATGAACATCTACAGCAACCAATCTGCAAATGGTCATTTACAATGACACTACACCAAATCATTTTTCACCATGAACGCAAGTGAGAGAAATGCAGACAATTTGACCACAAAATGATACAGCAATAATGTATATACACAATTCTTAGACTTGTATCTTGTGTAGACCATACTCACTCAAAGTTATAGCTAACTGTAGCTTACAAGACAGAAATGAATAATAACCAATGATCAATCACAAATACAAAATACAGCATCAGCAGACCATAAAACACATGGTATAGCACTACTCCCTGGACAACAAATCTGCGAAAATATTAGATGTCCCAGAGATAGGCTCAACAGTGAAACAGTACTCTTGAATGCTTATTGCCCATCTTAACAGGCGATTATTTTTTTATTTTGACACTTTCAAAAATGTCAACGGTCTGTGGTCAGTTTGCAAAACAAAAGGTCTCCCTGATAAAAACCTAGCAAACTTTGTCCAGTCCCCAGACCAAAGCAAGACACTCCCTTTCAATAGTCGAGTATCTCTCTTGCACCACAGAAAACGTTTTGCTAGCGTATTGCACTGGATGTAAAAGTCCTGACGTTTCCTGTAGCAAACATGCACCCATGCCCTTACTGCTAGCATCTGTACGTAAGACAAAATCTTCGTCCAAGTTAGGAAGAAGTAACACAGGAAATGAATTGAGTACAGCTTGAACCTTCTCCAAACTTTTCTGACACTCATCAGACCACTCAATCTGACGCTTCTTATCTCCCTTAGTCAGTTCAGTCAAAAGTGCAGTAAGACTAGCAAAATGAGGAACATATCTGCGATAGTAGGACAAAAGACCCAACAAAGAGCGAACATGCTTCTTCGTAGTTGGCTTACCCACAGACAAAATCTTTTGCACTTTCTTGACTTCGGACGAACATGACCAACGGAAATCATATGTCCCAAAAACTCCACCCCTGAAAACCAGCCAGCACTTTTGACGGACGAGCTGTCAACCCAAACAACCTGAGACGGGTCAAAAGCATGCGTAAGTAGTCCAACAACTGCTGCCAAAGACGAGCTGCAAGAAGAATGTCATCAAAAAAACTTACAGCTGAAAACTGATACAACTGCAGCTTCCGCATCATTCTTGCGAATGTAGCTGGTGCGTTTCTGCAACCCGAAAGGCATTCTCGTCCACTGAAACAACCCAAAAGGAGTTTGAAACGCAGTCTTTTCCTTATCCTGAGGCAACATAGGTATCTGCCAGTATCCCTTCGCAAGGTCTACTTTGACAAAATACCGACCTTCAGACAAATGGCAGAAAATATCCTCAACATCTGGAATCGGTTCAGAGTCGAACACAGTGACCTTATTGAGAGCATGATAATCGATACAGAATCGAATTGAGCCATCAGGCTTACCCACCAGAACGACTGGAGAACTGTACGGTGATATAGACCGTTCATCATCACTCCAAGATCCAACATAACCTGAACCTCTCTGTGAATGATCTCCCTCTTTGCAAAAGGCAAAAGGGTAAGACTTGACCCTAACAGGAACATCAGTAGTCAGATTAATACAGTGTGGATCTACCTGTACCGCCTTCCCTGGTGTATCTGTCAAGACATCAGAAAAATCCTCCAAAACATTCATCAACTGAGACTTTTGAGTGTCTGACAATTCAGGAGCAACCTTTACATCATGAAATGTCTCGCCTTGAACAGACAAGGTAGGTAATGAAACGTCATCGTCACTCACATCCTGTACAACTCCTACAGAGGAACAATGTACATCCTGTACAACTCCTACAGAGGAACAATGTACATCCTGTACACCCGACGGGGGAGAAACAGGGGAATGTGAACACTCTGCATCCGAAACACCAGTGGAAACAACACAATCCACAGGTAACTCATTAGACAATGCAGACGCAGAGTCTAATCCCCGAGGAACACAAAGAGCAACATTCGTCTGAACCACATACTCTTTCAACATATTGATGTGGAAAACCTTGGACTTTCCATGCATGTCAATACGATAGTTGACAGGTGAACACTTTTCCTTCACAAGAAAAGGACCTTTCCAGGAAACCTTCAACTTATTCTGTTCATCAGAGAGCAAAACAGAACCTGATCACCCACTTTCAATGAACGAGGAGAGCTCTTTCTGTCTGCATACACTTTATGCTTGTCGGTCTGACTGTCAGCGGTCTGTTGTGCCTGAGCACAACTGTCCAGTATCCGATTGTGCAAGTCGTGTACATATTGGTAAACGTTTTTGTCATCGTCAGTCATCTGCGTGCCAGTCCACTTATCAGCTAACAAAGCAATAGGACCACGGGGTGAATGACCGAAAAGTAACTCAAAAGGAGAAAACCCTAAAGTCATATTTGGCAACTCCCGATATGCAAACAGAACAGCCGGAATGTATCGATCCCACTGCTTGGGACTGTCACGACAAACCTTCTTCAGCATGGACTTCAAGGTGCCCATTAACCTTTCCACCATCCCGTTAGACTGAGGGTGGTATGGAGTAGTGGTAACAGAAGAAATAGACAACAGACGGTACACTTCCTTCATCAGGTCCGAAACAAACTGAGTACCACAATCAGTAAGAATTTCGGAAGGCAAACCATACCTTGAAAAAATAGAAAGAAGAGCCTCCGCCACAGTGACTGTATCGATACGTTGAGTAGGACAGCCTCCAGAAACCGAGTAGCTGTATCCACCAACGTCAGAACGTACCGAAAGCCAGAAGAAGACACCTCCAAAGGACCAACCAAATCCATCGCTACCTTCTCAAAAGGTGCTGAAACCAATGGCATCTTGTGCAACGGCGCACAAGGGACGCGGTTACGAGACACAGTCTTCTGACAAGTATCACATGAACGACAATACTCCTTGACTGACTGAGACACTCCTGGCCAAAAGAACGATGCAAGAACTCGCTGTAGAGTACGTCTGATCCCACAATGACCAGAAAAAATGCTGTCATGCGCAGTATGAAGCACAACGTTACGTAACTCCTGAGGAACTACCACCTGACGCTTAACTTCACCCTTGTCCTTGACCAAGCGACATAGAACATCATTAAAAAAAACAAAAACAGGCTTAGTCAAGGGGAAGGTACCTCAGTTACAATTGTAGAGAACAAATGACTCAAAGAGGCATCACGCTTCTGCATAGCAGCAAATTCCTTAGGCTGTACATCCAGCACAGACAAATCAGGCACTGACAACGGTACAGGCAACTGTTTCTCCTTGTCTGCCTGTAAACGAGTAGTCACATTACATGGGACAAAAGATCCACCAGCACCTGAACATGCTGAAGTAACACCTGGAAGATTACCAGGAATGAGATCCGTTACTGGGTCCTCAATAACACAGGCAAGCACCTCACCCTCAAAGGAAGGTGTACTAACAGACCACAGCAAGAGGGAAAACCTCAATCTTACCTCCAAAAGAACGACAATGTTGTTCTTCACCAGTAAACTGGTGCGGAAGAACAAAAGAACGGCGCACTCCCGATGTAGTGCAACCTGTGTCTCTCAACACAGAACAGTGAAACCCATTGACAGTTCCTGACTCAACCAGTAAGCCGTCAGTGTTAACATGTGACACCATCGAATGGGCTACAGTAGATGGATCGGAAACATTGTCTGACATACCCGCGACATCCACTGCTGACTGCTCTACAGATGGACAATCCCGAGCTTTATGAAACCAGCAACCACAATTGTAACAACCTGCGGGTGTACGTAAGGTAATATGAGCCTGTCCGCGCTGTCGGCCACGGTTACGTGGATACCGAGAGTTAGACGCTGTTTGACCACCTCTAGGTGTACCTAAATGACCAGACTGCTGACCACCACCGGTAGCAGACTGTTCAAACCGGCTGCCATGATCCCGTCCGCTACGAGAATTTTGACCTCCGCGGGAATTTTGACCTCCACGGTAACGATTACGGTTCCGATTTGAACGCCAAGAGCCAATCCACGTCTGAACCAACACTGTTTTGGTGATGTGCGAAGGAAGCGACGTTTACATCGAAAACCGTGTCCGTTCCCTTGCGGGCAAACGTCCGATCAGGATGTGCAGTCCTGTACTGTTCCGCAAGCTCGCACATTTCTTCAGCGCTCGCGACCGACCTTTCCTTTAGAAAAACAGCCAAGTCCTTTGAAACGCTGTTTAAAATCTGCTCACGCAAAAACAGATCACACGAAGTTCCGCATAATCTGTTTTAGTTTTGGACAAGTCAATCCACCGATCAAGAAAATGCGCAGACCGAATCAAATACGCAGGAAATGACTCGCCTTTCTCCGGACGCACGGTACCGAAGAGTAGCCTACTGGCGCTCATTCGGTCGTTTCCCCCGTACCATTCAAATATCAGTCACTCATTTTCAGTTATCTCATTTATTCCTCCAGTTTCTCACATATGATGCATACGATGTATTATACGTGTCCTCCATTTCCAACGGTACACGATGGAACACGATAACAGTAACTGTAAGTGACAATTTTTGTGGCTTGGTAAGAAATACCAGGCGGCTATCTTCAATCTACATCAATTTTGCTAGGGCAGCGGGGAACCCCCCTGCTCTTTTCGATTTTCAACTGCCGTGGGTTCTTTAACGTGTGCAGGGGGCCAGGAAGGCACACGGGTCTGACCCGCTTATAGTCCCCATTGGATGGACTTGACGTTCAGTTCGATTTGTCATTCAAACTGGGAAAGAAAGGGCGAGAAAGGCAGGACTCGAACCCACGCACTTCTCACACGTTGGATTGGCAGGCGAACGTCTTAACCACTCTGCCACCTTTCTTCCTTCTACTACTGCTGCTGCTACTACTACTAGTGCTGCTACTACTACTGCTACTACTGCTACTGCTGCTGCTACCGCTGCTGCTGCAGCTGCTACTACTACTACTACTACTACTACTACTACTATCACCACCACCACCACCACTACTAGTACAGTTGCTGCTGCTGCTGCTACTAATTTTACTACTACCACGACCACTACTACTACTACTACTACTACTACTACTACTACTAGTAGTAGTAGTAGTAGTAGTAAATGAAAAAAAAAAAATCAGTATTATTGATGATACTATAGTGATTAAGAGGATGTAAAAGATAGAATAAAATCAAATAAATATACAGATTCCAATGTAGAAAATACAACATGAATAAATTCCACCTTAAAATATGAATCATCATTATGATCATCATCATCATCATCGTCGTCGTCGTCGTCGTCGTCGTCGTCGTCGTCGTCTTCATCATTATTATCCCTTTTCTGTTGCTACAATTCTTACTACTACTATTACTACTACTACTACTACTACTACTACTACTACTACTGCTACAAGAGGAACAATATCACAAGAGTAACAACAACAACAACGTCAACAATAAATAATGATGATAACAACAACAACAACAACAACAACAACAACAACAACACAACAACAATAGCAATAATGGTGACGATAATGGTGATGCTGCTGCTGCTGCTGCTGCTGCTGCTGCTGATGATGATGGTGATGCTGATGATGGTGATGATGATGATGATGATGATGATGATGATGATGATGATGATGATGACTGATGTGGTATCAATCTTTTGCAACACCATGGTGTTTGCATGACTTACACCATGCCTTTTTATGACCATCGACGGGATACTATGAAATGGAAACATGATGTGTGGATTAAGAGCAGGCTATCATTACGTAAGACTGAATTTTGCAGGTTTCAAACGTATTTAGTTCGATGGTGAATATATATATATATATAATATATATATATATATATATATATATATATATATATATATATATATATGTCAAGTTAGAGCTAAAGTCCAGTCTATAAAATAGGCAGGAAAGTTAATATAGCTGATGAAAGACCAGATAACCTCTTTGAACAAGGATTCCTGTTCGTCAGATAGAGCTAGTGTCTAATGCAT
>JADBJO010008505.1:67086-89586 GCA_016801955.1 Conus betulinus
TTTCTTGTCTAATTCAGCAGGAGAAGCTTGCCTTCTTTAGTAATATTATTTGTGTATTTTTCCACACGTTGTACATGCTTTAGTTTCTGTATTTTGTCGAATAAATGTCGTCCAGGTCTTTTTTTTTGAACGACTTGTTTTTACTGCTATATAAATACCACATAACTCTGACGATAGAACCAGATGTGCTCATTCTGCAGTTCTGTCCAGAGTTTGAATCTGCTTAAGCAGTCTGTCCTCCTGTGCCCGACGCCTTTTCTCCATCAGGACATTTAGGGTATATAGAAAAGGCCTTTAGGGTATATAGAAAAGGGTTGATGGCCGAGTTTAAGGGCAGCACGAGGATTGCTATGGCAACGTTGACCTCGCCAGACACAGAGACCCCCTGAGAGGCCAGGATGCCCAGGAGACCAATGGGGAACCAGCACAGGAAGTCTGACACAGAAATGGTGAACAGTCGACGCGCAAGATCAGCATCCTGTGAACTGTGACCGTCTGGGTTGATGACATTTGATTGGTTCGCACGGAGTATAAAATAATGGCTTGCCCAAGGGCGATAAAGATGAAGAGGATGAAGTTGAGGACAACCATAACAGCGAAGGCGTTGACCAGCGAATTGTTTGGTGGTGACTGGCAGAGGGATGCAGATGCCTGTTTGACTGTAGAAGTCCCAGTGACCGTGGCCTGGAAAGAGGGCCACAGACGCCAACAGAATACCAGTCAACCAGCAACCAGTAGTGGCCAGATGAGCTTGGGTGCTCTTGAAGTGGAGAAATTTCAGCAGAATATGCACGATCAGAAAGCGGTCCAGAGTATGAGACAGATGATGAAGGATGAGACTTCAGAAGAGAGCAGTGATATAAACCCTGCAGACCGGCACACAGGGCCATGCCTCCATGACACATCTTTCCACACGTAAACGTTTATGGTAAAGCCTATCAGCCACCCCTATCACAGCGAGATACAGCCCCATGAGAAAATCTGAGGCACACAGATGAACCACAAACACACCAAAGCCTGTGGATCCTTTTCGTTTGATAGTCATCAAGCGAAATACACCGCTAACCAAATTGCCAAGCATGGACAGAGAGGCGAACAAGGTCAGCATTGCTCGGTAGACATTGGACTGAAGCTAGTCATTACACGACGAAATGGCGTCCTTGGGAGCATGACAGTTGTTGACATTGAACCCTTCTAATAACGCAGCGTTACAGCACAGCTTGTAATTGTCGCCATATACCTTTTCCAGTCGTGCAAGGTCCTTGAAGACATTCTCCTGCATGTCTTCCATTGGGCAACCTGTCATGTCTAGGGTCTGTAGCTGTGTCATCAAGTGCAGACTTGGATCTGCCACACGGTGTGTACCACAACCAGAAACGTTCAGCGTCTGTACATCAGGAAACATTTTCCTAACCTGTCGTTTATTGTTGGAAGATAAATCGCAGCCATGTGCAAAACTTGGATTTGTGAAAGTATCACAACAGGGTTTCCATAGGATTCTTCATGCAGGGAACTGTCTGTATTTAAAAAAAAAAACAGAGAGTGGATTGTTCGAAAGAACTAATGTCCGTAAATTTAACATATCCTGGAAAGCACTGGTGAGAGAGGTGATGTAGTTATCACTGAGATCCAGTGTGACCATGTTCTTAAAGGAGATGTTCCCCACGTCAAACAACTGGCAGCTGGCTAGGTTCAGCTAGACCAGCATAGCATTCAACGTCAACTGCTCCATCTTCATCCTGCTGCCACGAGCTTTCAAATAACGCAGGTCCGGGTACTGGTCAGCAGAGAACCAGCGTGGACACGTGAAAGCCAGTCCATAGCACGTGCACCCGCTGGGACACTTTTGACCACACAGCAGCTCATCATCAGACTGTGGACATTGGTGGATTCCATCACACACATGGGAGTGGTGCAGACAGCTCGAAGAGCCACGACAGCGGTAATAACCAGGGCACTGGTAGTCCTCACATCCTGCTTCATCCTCCCACTCTGGGCAGTCATACACTCCGTTACATCTGGTGAACACTGGAAGACAGTAGCCCTTGGGGCACTGGTAATGCGTCTCTGGGCACAAGATGGGCTCTTGGACATCTGTCTGGTTCAGGGGATAGATGGTATGGCAACCTTTTATGAACTCGACAAGTGCTGGGGGTGCGGGGGGAGTTGGATGATGTGGGGATAGATATCTACCTTCACATAGTTCATCGGTCATGCAGCCAAGCTCATCATCCCTGTTGACACAGTCGTTGTTGCAATCGCAGCACGTGGCAGTAGCGTAACACTGCACTCCATAACCATCGCCCTCACACACACACACACACACACACACACACACACACACACACACACACGTTGAAAGCAAATCAGTGAACACCATGTTCACACACCATGCGTCATTACTGAAATGAATTTAAACATCAGCCACACATTGATCATGCTTTCAAATAGTTGGCAAGGAAAATATTTTTTTTTTTACCGAATAAAGGTAGATATTATGTTAACACTAATAGGAACAAGTTATTCTTGAAGCTTGTATTTATCTCAATGGCTTCTCACTTTCAGTGTGGAGTGGTGTTGGTGACAATACGCCAATACTTTGAAATCATTCTTGAAGCTTGTTGCCTTGTCTTAATGGCTGTACATTTTCAGTATGGTGTGGGGCTGATGATAATCAAAGAGAATTAACTCTTTGTATAGAAGAGCAGCTAAGCTGAAAATCCATGACAACTGCGTATAAGTCACAGAAAGAAATAACGAAATGAACATATTATCTTTGCCCACAAAGTCCATGCAAAATGTGGCACCTGCATAACTTGCTGAATATGTTCAAATTGAAGACTAATCTTTATTTTGCTGTGTGCATGCACTGATTAATACAATACGATGTTTGGATACTTCGGTTCATCTGTTTGGGAACTCTTCATCCATTTCGTCAAGAAATGTCGGTCATTGTAATCATTCAGATCAAGCATTAGGAAATCACAGCTTAGGGAGTGAGAGCCTTCAACTTGTTATTGCAGTCCTAAATACTTTGCTAAATACCTCCTCTCTCTCTCTCTCTCTCTCTCTCTCTCTCTCTCTCTCTCTCTCTCTCTCTGTGTTACATAACTCTTTGTGAATTTAACTTCTGCCTTTTTTCATGTTGATTATCCTTCTGCATTGAACAGTTTCTGTCGTTTGTGTTCTTTCACAGTTGTTTCGAAGTTTACCTTCTACCTGTTTTTCATATTCATTATCCTTTTGCATAGAAGATTGTCGTGTTGTGTGTTTACTATATGGACACATTTTGTGTTTGTATTCAAGTGTTTCCTCGCTATATGTTTTAGTTGCACAGATATTGCAATTATCTTCTGCATGGCCACAGAAAGACGAGCTACGTATTGGACATCTCAGTGTAAAGCGTCTACGAAACAGGTTCCGTGAGGTACCCACTATACTGTATAATCCAGAGAAAACCATGTATTATATTTAGCTTCACTGAATCAAGACTTTTACATCTTGTCCCAGATACCACTGTCTTACATCTCTAGCTACAATATTGTACGCAGAGGTCCCACCGAGTCCAAGTCTACGGGCATATTAGATTACATCACATTGCTGATTGGATGAACAAGTTTATGGCTATTGGGAGGACACGTTTTTATGGCCACAATGCATGCACCATCGCTTGATGTTACAGAAGTAACACTTTTAGGTGAGATTTTAGCATTGATCTATTGAAATGTCAAACACCATAGGCAGATAGGACTACTTCGTACAACTTATCCCAAATTATAGACTTGTCCACCCGGGTAACGCCAACTAGCAAACGTTAATCGACCACATAACGTTATTCAGAAATGTATGCCTTTGAATGGCTGCAGCTCGCTCTTTCCAATATGCATTACGTGGAAAAGAAATGGAACTGAAATTCCTAAAACTGGCCACAAACATATCATTTATAATATTTAGACAAGTTCACGAAGATAACTTCCTTACATACCTCATGAATTCCCCCCTCATGAATGTTTATAATTACACCAGCCGCCGTGGCGAAGTGGTTAGCGTCGCGCATTCCCGGCTGGGAGGTCGTGGGTTCGAATCCCATCAGAGTCATGTGGGTTTTTCTATCCTGAGCAGCTCTTACCAGAGTTGAGTTTGCTGCGGACTCAGATGCACTCAGACACAGTCGAGTTTCATCCACTTAATGGATGCGTTTTCTGAGAGTGTTGCTCCAATTTCATGACCAACACTGCAGGTGCTTGTATCTCTCGGGCCTGGTTGACCCCGGGATATATTATGAAAGGAAGCGTAGAGTACAACCCTGTTGTGTAGTCTCAGACCGGAATGGAAATCCGTAGCATCATCTTAATCAACCTCATTCTCATTGATCAGCATAAAATAGTCTCAAGTTCTTTGGCCCTTCATGCCCTGCTCTCATGGTGACCTCATTTCGATGTCCTCTCCACGTCTGTGGCCTTCGTTTGGTTCCGTGGGGTCACGGTATTGGTGAGTCCATGGGGGCTGTAGTTGGACACGTGGTGGTGCCCTCCAAAGAGAGAGAGCTCACTCACGCCGGCTCCGCGACTAAGCAATTATTGTCGTCAGTAGGGGGTTTAGTAGGTGGTGTCCTGCGTATGTTAGATCAGAACAGGCGCCACTGAACACCACCGAAGTGACTCGGCAGTAGTGCAGTGTCTAATCCAGTGGATTGCCTCTTGATGACTTGACATCGACTGCTCCCTGTGGATTGCCGGTGCCGAGGCTGTGGTGGGGCCGACCGGGCTGTGGCTGTGGACGGGGTGTCGGAATGAGCGGCGTGGCTGCACTGCCTCTAGCGTGGCGCAGAGGCTGGGACAGCATAAAAAAAAAAAAGTTTATAATTACACTGATCCAGAAAAATCTCTAGAGTTCTGGCTACACACGTGTAATTCTGTTTATGACAAGCATGCACCATAATGCAAACCTGGTGAAGTGGGGAAAAAAGACGATCCTTCATGCCATGACCCTCTGAACAAGCTCATTTTCCACTTAATGAGAAAGCATTTGATTCTCTCGACTGGGAATCTTTATTGAAAATTTTGAGAGAATATGGTTTCGAAATTAGCATATGTAATTGTATACAAACATTTTATAAAAACATAAAATCAACTGTTATAGTTAACGGTCAAACTTCGGATTGGTTTCACATTTAAAGAGGCTGTAGACAGGAAGATCCACTTTCGCCTTATCTATTAATACTATGTGTAGAAATCTTAGCAATCGTGATTAGAGAAGATAAAGATATAAAATGTGTGAAAATAAACAACACAGAACTTATAAGATCACAATTTGCTGATGATACACAATTAATGAATAATGAAGATCGAATATCTTTTGAAAAATCTGTCCAATTAATACAGACATTTGGAAAGTTTTCAGGACTTTTCCTAAATGCAGATAAAACACAAGCAATATGGCTAGGTAGCAAAAACGCTCAGAAATAAATTATATGCAATATTTAAACATATACAATGGAACCCTGATAAGTTAAAAATATTGGGAATATGGTTCACAAATGATGTAAAAAAACTGTGAAAAGATTAATTATGCTGAAAAAGTGTCAGAAAATAACAGCCTTGCTTAGAATATGGATGAAAAGAAACATTACTCCTCTTGGACGAGTTGCTGTGTTAAAATCTTGGATTTTATCTAAATGGATTCTTCTATTGATTTTACTTCCAAATCCACCAGATGACTACATAAATGATTGTCAGAGAATGTGTTTTTGGTTTATTTGGAATGGTAAAAGAGATAAAATAAGGAGAAAAATTGCAATAAAATGTATAAGTGTGTGTGTGTGTGTGGGGGGGGGGGGGGGGGGGCATACCCGATATTAGAAAGCATATCAATGCTCTAGAACTTACCTGGCTGAGAAGATTTAAAAAACACAAAACACAAGTGGAAAGATAAAGCCAGTGTAATATATCCTTTTTTTTGAAGAAATAGAAAAATATGGTCCCACACACACTCACACACCAATGCTTGCACACTCATGATGTCAATGGACTCTCTAATTAACAGGCTGCCATCACCCCACTGATGAACACACACCAGCGCATGCACGTCTACAGTATACGCTGGGAACCCTGAGAGAGAGTCTTATCTCAGTTGACATGTGTTTCATCTTTTGTGTCTGTAATTGGAAAGGCCCAGTGTGAGTTTGCCCCAATCTCTAGGAGTCTTTCGCAATGCTGGCCTTGAAATGATTCTAATGTTTGTTTGGTTGGTGATGTGTCTTGCTCTTCCCTTAAGTCTGGATGTGCAGCCACTTCCTCTCTTGATATTCAGATCTGAAAGATGGTCTATGGTATAGTGGCTTTGCTCTTGTTTGTTTAAGTGATTCTTCTTCAGATTACGTATCACATCAGATCAGCCAAGCAGTACAATCATATGAGTCTTTCCAATCATAATCATCATTACCATCATCTTCATCATCGACATCTTCAACATCATCACTTTGCTACTACTGTGAATGCTAATACCATCAATAGAACTACTACCACGCACCACCACAACTACTACTGTTATTACATCTACTACTATCAAAGTGATAAGGCCTTTCATAAAACACTGTATGCGTTTGGTATTTTTTAATCTTATCATAGACATATACAAACACACTAACTAATAACCACAAAGGGTAAACACAAAAGGAATAATAGTTAAATAAATGAAAACAAAATGACTGAACCGAGCAAATGAATTAATCAAACAGGGAAAACAGAGCAACTGACCGTTGTCATGTTGTTTCAAAACCTTCCCAGAAAAAAAGCATTAATCCAATAAAAAAGAATATGGGAGTCACTGTGTAACGAACTTTGTGAGGGACATTTGAAGACATGCATCATACTTTTCTATTTCATATCTTGCTTTCAAATACACGATGAAAACTTGAAATAATGGCATTTTTTCATATTTACATTTGTAAATATAGAATTTGGCATGTAACAGGATTAAGTCAAAAAGTTTTATCTGATCTAAAATCATTGTCACAACCAAACAGGACAATATTTTCACTCAAAAGTAGATTCATAGTTTCGCATTTTCTATTCATTTCACTTTGAAATTCTTGCCAAAACATTTGAACATGAGGGCAGTGCCAAAATAAGTGTTGAATGTTGTCTGTTTCTCTCTTACACAAAAGAACATGTTTTGTCTGAGTTTTCAATGCCCATGTTTTTCAAAAACAGTATTGGCTGCTAGTATCCTATTATTAATTCTAACCTGAAACCATCTTAACTTAATATCTTTTATCTGTTGGATTTTCTGAAAAGTTTTAGCCCAATTAACATCCTTCAGTAATCTTTCATTCCATTTATTGCAAAAAGTTGGCTCTACGGTGCCTTGATTCAGTAGATCATAATAAAGTGAGGCTCCTTTTGAAACTGAACATATCACAGACATTAGTTTACTTGACTCACCTTCAATCTTGTCACCACAATGAATTCCACAGTCTTCTTGAGATCTTGATGGCTGCCCCAGGCTGCATCTACAGCTCTCCGCCCCTCTGGCCTGGTGTGACGCTGTAGAATAGCATGGGCTAGATTGTGTTGGAGAATGTGTTCTGGGGTCTCACATTTGATGTCTCCCAGTAAGGAATCTGGCAAATTTCTCACAAGCCCAAACAATCGCAAGACACTCCCTCTCAATTGTTGAGTATTTGACTTGAGTGTTCGAGAACGTTTTACTTGCATATTGCACAGGGTGTAACAATCCATTCTTTTCTTGCAAAAGTACAGCTACCATGCCTTTGGAGCTGGCATCAGTTCTCAAAACAAAATCATCTGAAAGAGAGGGCAAAAGCAACACAGGGAATGAATTGAGGGCGTTCTGAACACATTCCAGAGCTTTCTGACACTCATCTGACCAGACGATACTTTTGTTTTTCTTCCTTTTGTTAAGTCACTGAAAGGGGCTGTCAAGGACGCAAAGTGCGGTACATATCTTCTGTAATAGGGCAACAATCCAAGGAGTGATCTTATCTGTTTCTTGTAGTGGGTCTCTTCAAGGCCAAGATCTTTTCTACTTTCTTTTCCTCTGGTGTCATTTTCGCCAACAGAAATGACATCACCCCAAAACTCAAGAGTCTGGAATCCAGCACGAATTTTGGATGGTCTAGCCATCAGACCAAAATTCCGGAGTTTACAAAGAACACCTCTCAAGTTATCCAGAAGATCATTCCATGACTTTGCAGCAAGCACAAATTAATGTCATCAAAAAACTTACTGCTCCACACTCCTGACGTTTTAGTGCGCGTATCATTCTGGCGAAAGACGCTGGGGCGTTTTGTAATCCAAATGGCATTTTCGTCCATTGAAATAGTCCAAAAAATGTGTCTGAAAAGTGTTTTTTTTTTTTTTTTCGTTGTCTGCTTCAGCCATCGGATTTTGCCAATACCCTTTAGTTATGTCTATTTTGGGAAAATGCTTTACTTCTGACAGTTGACAGAGAAGTTCCTCAATGTCTGGGATAGGTTCTGCACCAAACACAGTGATTTTGTGTAACTTCCTGAAATCGATGCAAAACCGCACTGAGCCATCAGGTTTGTCCACCAATACAGCTGGTGAGCTGTATGGTGACGAGGATGGTTCTATAACCTACAACCCAAGCATAACTTGAATCTCTCTTTCAACAATCTGTTTTTTTCGCAAATGGGAGGAGGTATGGTTTGACTCAGACTGGGTTTTACATACTCAACTGAATAGTATGGGGTTCAATTGATGTCACTGTCCCTGAGGCATCAGTCAGGGCATCCCGAAAGTCCTTCAAAATACCTTCCAATTGTTCTTCCTGAATCAAAGATAAATCATCACACAAAACAACATCATGATAAGTTTCTCCCTCAACAGAAAGAGTGGGCAGAGGTACAGTATCATCTATACTGGTAGATGTTAACAATCCCACATTTGTTGTTCGCACAGTCTTTGCTCTGTCTCTGTATGTGACATCAGGTACAAAATCAGAACCAATGATTTCTATAATAGCCACATTTGTTCCAGACACTGGACATATATCCATTCAATTGATTCGTTAATGGCAACATGTTTACGCTCAACATACATTTTTAGCATGTTTACATGGAATACCTTTTCAACATTTGCCATTTTCACTTTGGGAACCACAATCTGCTTGCTGTTTTTGTCCAGCCACATGCCTGTAGAGGATGTCAGAGTCCAGTATGTACGTCGGCTTGTCCGTTGTATGTCAGAGATGGTCTGCTTTGCAGTAGAAAGTATAGTCGTCAGTGTCTCGTCGCTTCTCTGCATAGTCTTCAAAATGTCTAGAGTAACTTGTAATTCATCCAGTTTTGAAACCTTGAGTGGTTTGTTGAGTTGTCCCTGCTCTACAACTTTTGATCTTGTACTGATGAGACAAGGAATGAAAGATCCTCTGGCACCCAATGTACTGTCACGACACCTGGTAGATTTCCCAAAATCAAATCGCGCAAACTGGATTTCTCAGTAACACAGGCTGTAAGCGACACGGGGTAGTATGGTACGTCGACGGAAATTTTTGCAAGTGGAAAAGTTTCAAATACTGATCCAGTAGAACAAACGATTTCCTTACACCAGCTGTGGTGCAACCTGTATCTTGCAAAACAGAACCTTGTAAACCATTATGGCACAGTCCTCCAAAAGGAGACCATCAATGGACTGATCTGGGGCCAAAACAAGACCTTCTTCACATCCAGTGGAAACAAATCCAGTCTTTGTTCCACTTCCTTTGAAAGGAAAGTCCCGTTTTAAATGGAATTTACCCTCACAAAAATGGCAACGCATGGTTTGGTTGATGGACAACTGGTTACTATTATCTGTGAACCTCGACCATGTCCATGAACAGGACCAAAGGGCCTGCGTGGTTATTGTTCACCATGCCCTCGGAAAGGAATAGGTCTTTCCGGTGGTGAGTATTGGTACTGACTGAAATCGCCAGAACCGACATGGCCCTGACTGTGGAAAGAACTTTGTTGCCAAAAGACGTGTAACTGTGAGGATCTTGGAATAAAGCGCGATTTCCTCTTCTATAGTTTCCTTGTCCAGAATGTATTGAAATGCCACGTGAGACTTGACAAGGGACTAATCCCCTTGCGTGGAATGCCTTTATCTAGATGAGCAATACAGTGCTGATCCGCCATCTGACATTTTTTCAACGTTATTGAATTGTCTTTCTTTAAGAAAAGTGGCCAAATCTTTGCTGATGCTCTGAAAAAGTTGCTCTCAAAGTATCACATCTTGCAGTGATTCAAAAGCCTTATTCGTCTTTGTTAACTCTATCCATCTGTCTAAACAGTGACTCATTCATTCTATTAAAAAAAAAGACGGAAATGATTCTCCCTTGTCAGAACGAACTGATCAGAAACGCTCACGAAAACGATCAGCTGAACACTGCAACTTCTTTAAGTTCTTCTTTTGAGTTCTTCTTTTAACTCATCCCAAGTCAACCTTTCTTTTGCTGCGAGTGTGTGGTATAGTGACAAAGCGCTTCCGTCAAACAGCGACGCGACAAACAATGTCCATTTCTCCCTTGGCCAACCACAAGATGTAGTGTGGTTCTCGAACCGAAAAATAAAACTGTCAATGTCGTCGTTTTTTTTCTTCGAAACGGCGGTAACTTCGGGATGA
Organism: Conus betulinus; assembly: GCA_016801955.1. Classification (NCBI taxonomy): domain Eukaryota; kingdom Metazoa; phylum Mollusca; class Gastropoda; order Neogastropoda; family Conidae; genus Conus; species Conus betulinus. Next base: position 77,733 of record JADBJO010008505.1, read on the forward strand.
ATTTAGATTCAGATGAAATGTACTCGTGGAACCGACTGATGGAGTTGGTGGAGGTTCTCGCGATGCCTGTATTTTTTTTTTAAATTCCGCATCAGTCTCTAATTCAAGTTGTCTCAAATTTAAATTGCTGTTCCTTATCCTCTCTCTCTCTGTCTGTGTAGTTTTCTTTTTCCTCAAACTCTTATCTTTAAAAACAAAAAAATTTCTATCTCTTTCTGTAGGTTTTCTTTTCTTCACAGTCTATTTTTTTAGATTTTCTTGTCGTTCTTTATCTTTTTCTTCTCATTCTTTATCTTTTTTCTTAGTTGGTTCTGTTTCCCCCCTCTCTCTCTCTCTCTCTCTCTCTCTCTCTCTCTCTCTCTCTCTCTCTCTCTCTTGTCTGTCTGCCTTGTCCATACATCGTTGGACATAGTTTGCTAATTTTTCACCTTCAAAGCCCGAAAACGCTTGGCCTGTCACACATATTCATCAAAATTTTCCATCATGAATAGTTACCACAAAAAAGAAACAATGACTAAATATGACTACTAAAATAAGGCGATATGTGATGTTATATATGTCCCCCCCCCCACCCCCCAAAAAGAAACCTTTGTGTTACAGTATGTACAAATAAAGAATTTAAATACTGGTATAAACAAAAAGTAACAAGGCTTACAAAAGAAAACCACTGATGATAGAATTGACAATGTGTTCTTTCCAAAAAAAGAGGTTTTCATCATTATTCTTTCCTAAAGGGAAAAAACAGACAAAAAAATAGAATCCAATACTAAAAGCTCTTTTTTTCCCAATTAAAAAAAAAAAAAAATATATATATATATATATATATATATATATATATATATATATTTTTTTTTTTTTTCCTGGAAATAAATTCTTTAAAATGTTTATGTTCTTAACTGTTCTTGTTGTAGTTGTTACTTTCTTACTTAGTTTCTTGGTAAAACAAAATAGATGGGTTCACGAAACAAATAAATCGCCTTACACAATAAGTGAGTATAAAGTTACAAACAAATGAATCAAAAAAACAATTAAAAAGAGGGGGAGAAAACGTACACTAACGGAAATTCTACCTAAAAAAGATGACAATGATGAAAAGAAGCTAGATAGGCGCCTATTGAAGAGAAGGTTTGGAGATTTTTTTTTTAAAATAGGGGTGAAAAGGAAATGAAAGAATGGACAGCTCTGGTATAGATAGGGGAAATCAGAAAAAGCAAAAGAGACCCTCAGACAGCACCCTAATGGCAACTGTCTCCCATAAAGCTGGAGACGGGGAAGTATTCAAATAATAATACACACATATACTAACAATAACAATGCAATAAATAAAACAAAAACAACCCCAAAAGATAATCAAGAAAAAGATGCTTATTTGGGCTGAACAGTAATCAACTCCACCACATACACTATTTGAGTGATGGAGGGGAAGTCGATCCCAAACTCAGAGGGGTAAGGGAAAAAATTCAAATGAAACGATAGAAAAGGGAAAGAAATAGATATTTATGAGAGAGGGAGGGACTATGGACTCCCCAACACCATGCCCCCCTGCTAAATCAGAGCAGGAAGAGGTTGGGGCTATCAGTCCTGGGGAAGGGGACAACAAAAATTCTAATGCTCTAGGGGAAGGACAGCGAGTCCTCAAACCCTTGTCCCCTTGCTGCCAGATACAAGCAAGAAGAGGTTGAGGCTATCGGTCCTGAGGGTGGAAAGAGTCAAAAGGAAATCCTAAAAAAAAAAAAAAAAAAACAAAAAAAAAAAAAAAACTTAACAGAGTAGAGCTTCCAAAAGAAATCTCAAACACGAAAAAACACACATACAGAAACAAATGAAAAAATAAAAACTGTAAACAGTAATCGCAACAATCGGTTATACAAAACTTTTGTAATCGCAAATAGACATATCAATTTTTTCCTTGGAGGGGGTATAAAAAAAGACCTTTTGCTACGTCGGGGTCACCACTGTCACACTGAGCTCAATTGCATGCACGCACTCAGCTCAGCATTCACTCCTTGCACACGCAGTCACTCCAAACAACCAGAAGGCGCACTACAATATCTCTTCTTCTCCCCTGCTCTCTGAGGAATAATTTGCTGAACAATAATCAACTTTGCCATCATACACACAACAGTTTGTTTTCTAAAAAATTATTTTCTATTCTTCCTCTCCAGTGGTAGTACAATCATTCCACAGATCCAGTAGCTGGGACCAGATTTCATCTCATTATACATAGTAATTCACAAGTACATCTTTTACCGGGTTCTCCTCCTCACTGGATAAACAATTTATACATCTTCCAAAGAAGAATTAAAAATGGCTCAAAATACAGAGACAATATCTGAGTTCCGACCCAGGGGGACAATCAAAAATCATAGTGGATCAACATGACAAACGCTTTCAAAGTTTTTCACGACTGCCGCAGTCGTTGTCCTCTTCAACTAGGTTCTCCAACTTTGGAGTTAGTTAGGTGCTGCCACAGCACTGGAGCCCAACCACTTGTGTGCGACTGCCACAGTCGTCTATCCCGTTACTGGTGCTGCCACAGCACTGGGAAGAGCTGAAACACGAATGAAGTCCGTGTAAGTAATCTGTTTCAAAATCTGAATGATGACAAAATTTTTCCCCTTTTCCTTTTCTTAACTCTCTCTCTCTTTTCTCTCCGCATCTGCCTATACCTGACCTGGTAATGGTAGATTGCAGGCAAATCTCGTTGTGCAGTTTTCAAACAACCTGTCTGGTCAGTGTCCCCAAGCCATCTCCTTCCTATACTTTATTTATCCTTCCTGCGCTCCTCCTGAGTACATATTCAGTGAGTACTCATCTAACTCTACGTATTGCCAGCCCTTGGTTACTTGACCAATGGACAACGTCCGTCCATTTTCCTAAGCGATTCAACCAATAATCGCCCTACGTCTATAGCCACCGGCGACACCGATCACACTGGTCAGGCCACGTAAATTGTCCTTTCTTTTACCTTTCCTTTTCCCTACCTAGGGAAACGCTTTATATCAAATAAAGGGCGTACGCGACGCAACGTCACATGTCGCCATGTGAGTCTGCGTCACATGACACTCTGGAGCTGATGGATTGGATCAGCACCACTGTCTGCATGCAGCCTTCTCTTCCACTTGTTTTGATATTGTTGTGGATGACAGCTTCGGCCTCTCTGTAGGTCACCGGGTGGCTGAACTGCTCCATATTGCTGCCTGCCCTGCACAGAGCGTCAGCCTTCTCATTACTGATGATCCCACTGCCGGGTTAAAAGTTGAGACTTTTTTTTTTTTTCTGCCAAAATAGTGGCGGAACAGAAAAGCAAGGGACGGAAAGGAGGTGGGACATCTTGAAGTCCGTGAATTCCGGGAAGTCTATAATCATCGACAAAAACGTTCAGACAAGTCAGATGGCATGTGTTTCCGCCATGTTATGCAATAACTGATTTGCTGTCTGAAAAAAATGCTACGATTTGAAACGATTTTGCATAGAAGATTTAAGGAGAAAGATAGCCTACATTAAAAAAAAAAAGTAAACGTGTCCTATGTTCTTAATGATTATGATGTAGCATGATTCCTATTTGTTGGATCGCATAGTGACAAGTATCATTTTAGACAAAGAACATAAAAATCATGTAACATGCAAATCATGAATTCTTGAAATTCAGTGAATTTGCTTTTCTTTTTTTTTTTTAAGTGAGCAAACGCTACGCCATGAAAACACAAGGTTTGTATCAAGCATGCAATGTTTTTTTTTTTCATAGCTTCAATCAGGTCCAGAACTCAAAATAAAAATTGTGTCGTTGATAAAAACAAGTTGGAAAAACTAAATCTTGCATCAGGGCAGTCTGCAACAGTTCCTCATTTAGGTTCCACTCTGCAGGCAGTCTGACTCTCTGGCATTCTCTGTCTGCAGCAGTGTTTACCGTGACAGGTCTTCAGTTGATTAAAAGTACACCCTGAACAAGCATAGCAAAATGAAAGTTTCAGTGCACTTCACATTTGTACATAAATAAACACAGACTTTTTGTGTCAAACGGTTGGATCAGCAACTGAATGGCCATTTGTTTAACACACACACGCACGCACGCACGCACGCACGCACGCACGCACACACGCACGCACGCACGCACGCACGCACAAACACACTATGCATGGTGAGTATTTTTTTTTTTTTAATTGTCAGTGGGGGGAAAAATAAAGGAGGAAAGAGACTTCTCTGTTTGAAAAACAACAGAAACAGAAAAAAAAAGAAAAGGGGGGGAGAGAGAGAGAGAGAGAGAGAGAGAGAGAGAGAGAGAGAGAGAGAGAGAGAGAGAGAAGCAAAAGAAAAAGAAAAAAAGAGAGAGAGAGAGAGAGAGAGAGAGAGAGAGAGAGAGAGGAAAAAAAAAAAAAAGAAAGAAAAAAAAAAAAAGAAAAGAAGAAGAAAAGAGACAGAGAAAGCAAAATAAAAAGCAAACAGAAAAGAAGAGAAAAGAAGAGAGAAAAGCAAAAGGGAATCGGAGGCTGGAGGACACACACACACACACACACACACACACACACACACACACACACACACACACACACACACACACTAACACTAACACTAACACTGACGCAACACACACACACACACACACACACACACACCACACACACACACACACACACACACACACACACACACACACACACACACACACACTAACATTGACACAACACAACACACACACACACACACACACACACACACACACACACACACACACACACACACACACACATTCTTCGCTGTAAGTACATTCTTCGCTGCTCAACTATTCAAAGTGCTAAACCAACGGAATTGGATGTGAGGTCTGATGTAGACTTTCCTAAACGTGCGAAAAACATTCGAGCCACTAAAACGATACTCACATATTCTTCTCACTTGTTGACAAATGCAGGTATCAATCATAAAAAGCTTGCTGTGCGTTTTCCCATAAGTCCCGTACCAAACTGGGAGCTCTTCAAACCAAAATTTGATTATAACTATATTACTATATCTAAAACTGATAACATTAATATTATAGCTTGCGAAGCAAAATCACATATCAATGATTGTTATCGTCACCTCGTAAAAGTCTATACTGATGGGTCTCTATTAAACACTAATGCTGGTTGTGGCTTTGTCATTCCATTTTTTAAAATTGAAAAAGTCCTTTCATCTTGGGGCAAATCTGTCTATCTTTACAGCCGAACTAATAGCAATATTAATGGCCGTAAAGTACATGAATGAATTATCATTTGACTTTTATGGTATTCTCTTCTGTGTAGATTCCAAGTCAGTTCTTCAAGCTTTAGAATCTACAAATTCAAAAAATCGTGCTGAAATCATATCTGAAATTAAAGTACTTATTCACAACCTCATGTCAAGAGGTATAACAGTTAATTTTTGTTGGTTCCTTCCCATTGCTCCATATCCGGAAATGAATGGGCTGACAGGATTGCTCGAGCAGGTGCAAACAATTCTGACAATACGGCTACTATTCATATTCCCTTGAGCTTACACGAAGGATATTCTCTCTTACAAAGGGCTTCTTTTGAAAAAAATGAGGAATACTACAAAGAAAGTGTTCTCCCCCGAATACACAAAACCCGACTTTTCTATACTTTGTTTTTACGAACTCTCTCGAGCAAGTAATCTTTTTAAAAAGGGCTTCCTCAGTAAATCCAGTAAAAACCGTAATACAAACATAGGAATATATCCAAGACATAGTAAACAACTTCTCTCCTTATTATTTCGGTTGAAAATAAATGCATTCAGAACAAAAATTGTCAAGAATATTCGATGTGCTTGCGGCGCCCTTGATAATTCTACCACAACGCACGTTCTATACTTTTGCCCCTACTTTGATTCCGATTTGTCAGAATTTAGAAAGGATGCTTCAAAGTGCATATTCCAGGATACCATGTCTCTTTTAATTTTGTACGAATTCTTATGTTAAGCCCAGTTGGCTCAATCCTGTAATTGCTTTTTCATGATGTTATTTTGTACAGTTGTTTATTTTCACTTTTGATGTGTTTTTTTCTTTTCTTTTTTTTTTTTTTTTTCTTTTTTTTTTTCTTTTTTTTTCTTTTTTTTTTCTTTTTTTTTCTTTTTTTTCTTTTTTTCTTTACAGCTGAATTCCTACTTAGAATTTCTCCTCATCACACATACACACACACGCACGCGGGCACGCACTCACGTACGCACGCTGCACACAGACACACACACACACACACACACACACACACGCGCGCGCGCGCGCGCGCGCGCGCGCTCACGAACGCACACACACACACACACACGCGCGCGCGCGCGCGCGCGCACACACACACACACACACACACACACACACACACACACACACACACACACACACACACCTTGTCTAATATCACATTTAGTGAAAAGACGTTAAATTGAAGAAACAACAACAACACACACACACACACACACACACACACACACACACACACACACACACACCTCTTAATTAAGTAGCTGAACAGCACAGTTCAAAATGTTGTCGGATGTACACCGTGTTTAGATCACATCTATTGTGATTTCCTCACAAGAAATTGAAACAGTTAATGTCCATGTTATCCAGACAGCAGACAGCTACCATGCTGTCAACCAATAAGCGCACCTGTTTCACTGTGACTGAACAAAAAAAAAAAAAAAGAATAAATAAATAAAAAAGAAAATAAATAAATTAAAAAAAAAAAGCTTTCAATTCAATACAGTTTTTTTCGTGTGTGTGTGTGTGGCATCAGTTGTCAGATCAATGGAGCGCCTAAGCCGGTGACTTTTTTTTTTTTTTGTTTTTTTTTGTTCCTCTTTTTTCTTCTTTTGTTTTCCCTCTCCTAAGGCCGAAATCCACCTCTTCATTTTTTTGGTGCTTCACACTGCCCTCTTCACCTTAAAAAAAAAAAAAAAAAAAAAATTCCACAACAAGCTTTCTTTTTTTTGTTTTTTTTTTTTCGTCTTTCTTTTCTTTTTTTTTTTTTTTTCCATTTTTTTCTTTCTTTTTTTTTTTTTTTTTTTCAACCAGTCTCTTACACACAATGCATAGTCTGTATGTTCGCTCACAAAATTAATGGACATATTCGTGCTGATTTTAGTGTTTTGGCGTTTGATACAATGTGTCTGGGTTTGTTAATGTGTTAATGTGTGGGTGTACTGGCACACTCACTCTGATAATCTATTCAATACAGTTACTGTTAAACTTCATTTCACGGAGTAACCGCTGACCTTCAGATTTCTGCTCTCTCTCTCTCTCTCTCTCTCTCTCTCTCTCTCTCTCTCTCTCTCTCTCTCTCTCTCTCTCTCTCTCTCTCTCTCTCTCTCTCTCTCTCTCTCTCTCTCTCTCTCTCTCTCTCTCTCTTCGGCCTCCACTGCTTCTACTGTGCTTGTGTCTATCGCATATGAAATCCTCATATTTAGTAGAAAGAAATACTAGGAAGAGTTTGACGGCGAAAGGTTTTCAGAGAAGAAACCCCCGTGAGACAAGTGTGCCGGGTCCAGAACTCCTTGACCCACTATAGATGTCTGGCCATGTGCATGAATATATGAAGACAGAAATGAGCGAGAGAGAGAGAGAGAGCGAGAGAGAGAGAGAGAGAGAGAGAGAGAGAGAGAGAGAGAGAGAGAGAGAGAGAGAGAACATGAACAAGAAATAATTGTATGTATGTATGTATGTATGTATGCATGCATGCATGCATGCATGTATGCATGTATGTATGTATGTATGTATGTATGTATGTATCAGTATATGTATGTATGGATGTCTGTATGGATGCATGTTTGTACGTACGTACTATCTTCCCGTAAGCTGATTCTCATGCAAACTCAACTGATTTATGCCCTCCCTCTCTCTCTCTCTCTCTCTCTCTCTCTCTCTCTCTCTCTCTCTCTCTCTCTCTCTCTCTCTCCTCATGCACTTGTGTACGTGTGTGTATTTGTACCTACACACATGCATACATGCATGCATGCATGTGTATGTGTGTGTGTGTGTGTGTGTGTGTGTGTGTGTGTGTGTGTGTGTGTGTGTGTGGTAAGTTTAATACCTTGTGAAAGGTAATATATGTTTGCTCGCAATCCCTTCTCTCTCTCTCTCTCTCTCTCTCTCTCTCTCTCTCTCTCTCTCTCTCTCTCTCTGTGGTACATTTGTGGTACATTTGTGTGTGTGTGTGTGTGTGTGTGTGTGTGTGTGTGTGTGTGTGTGTGTGTGCGTGTGTGCGTGCCATCAAACATTTGACTAATGGCTTTTAATTTCCATTTCAGATCATTGATTTTTTTCCTGTGATTTATGAGGGTAGGGAAAATCCTGCCTGCAGCCTGTCACACATATTCACCTTAGCGCAAACAGCAGGCAGGCAGGTCTCCGCCATTATTTCTGTACTTCTTCTCATCGATTTCCAGGCGTTCAGTATTGCAGCTCCGTAATATGAACTGAAAAAGTTTCAACAAGTCTTCGCCCTAACAGTCCTTTGTGCGACCCTACGTGAAAGTGACGTTGGTTTACAAATCAAAACAACACGTGTTTTTACTTTTTCTGTTTGATACCGTGACAACAGCCCTTCTTGCTTAAAAGGTTTTCACTGATCGATTAGTCTTTGTATGCAGGAACATAACATGTTCATACCAACAATCTACACTGTGTTTTGAAAAGCGTAAAACTGACAGTAATACAAGGTCAAAGACTGTCAAGGGAAGGCAAATGATTTTCACGTAGGGACCTACATGTACTGACACACGTGTGAATATATTGACAGTGTTTTTATTACTCAAATACACATTGAATATTCGTAAAACTAAAACGAAACTAAAGATCATCAACTAATCAACATTTCTTTATCCTAGTTATTCCCACACACGCGTGCGTGTTGACTCTCTGTCTCTGTCTCTGTCTCTGTCTCTCTCTCTCTCTCTCTCTCTCTCTCTCTCTCTCTCTGCGAGCGTGCGCGGTGAAAGACAGGCAGACAGACAGGCAGACAGACAGACACTCAATGAGACAGACGGACAGAGGTTATGGCACATTTTTCTCTTCTGTGAAATGAATTAGTGTGTTTGTTAAAACACACACACACACACGCACACACGCAAACAGCTAAAACACTTATAACAACCAGAGGCGAAGCTCTTAAACCTCAGGTGTGAGAGACGGCCACAACAGAGGCAAATCACATCGTGCGGGGGAGGTCATCAATTTAGACATTGATATGAAGGCCGATATTCCGATCTTTTTCGAGTGAACGAAAAGTCAGACGGTGTCAGTCTTCAGTATATATTTTTTGTTGTTGTTTGTTTGTTTTATCATGTTTAGTGTTTTGTTTGTTTTTTTGTTTCGATTTGTTGTTTTTTTTCCGTTTTTTTTTTTTATCCTTATTTATTCTGTGTTGTTGTTATTGTTGTTGTAGTTGCTGCCTGCTTTCGTGTTGCGGCTGTTCTTGTTCGCATAACCTACCTCATATAATAAGCAGAAAGGAAATAATTTTCCGAAATAGAGAAGATTATCCTGTATGTATCAAAAGTGTGTGTGTGTGTGTGTGTGTGTGTGGGGGGGGGGGGGGGGGGGGTTATAGAGAGAAAATCGTAAATGAATTGGTCGACTACTATGGACTACTTTCATAATGCCGCAGGATCTACTCGATTTCCGAACGTTTTTTGTACTCCCAGTTCTTATAGATTAGGGAGTACTTTACAATGGGAACGAAGAAATGCAATGTGTGTGTGTGTGTGTGTGTGTGTGTGTGTGTGTGTGTGTGTGTGTGTGTGTGTGTGTCTGTCCTTCCGAGGTCAAAATGTGTTTCACACGCTCCAGACAGAACTACTGGGCCGATCTTTCTGAAAATTTCTAGATATGTTCATTATGGGTCACAGATGAAGCCCAATGTGTTATGTTACCGTTATATCCGTTACTATCAGCCATAACGGCCCATATCGGTTGTCATTCTTTATGGAATATCTCAGAAAAGTACTCGGCCGATCATTCTGGAAATTTGTAGGCACGTTTAATATGGGTCACGAATGATGCCCTATGTCTCATTTTTGCCGTTACAGCTGTCACTAACGGATATAACGGCCCATAACAGTTTTATCTTTATGGAAAATCTCAGAAAGTACTTGGCCGGGTTTTCCTCTTTATGGAATATCTCACGCGTATTCAAGATAAACTGGGAATAAGTTTATATGCTTTGCATCTTATTCTCTTTGCTTTCCATGAAAGTGCTTCTCACCAGTAAGTATCAGAATCCTTAAGCAGACTTGATAAACTGTACACAGAGTTCTACAAGCGTGTTTCAAGTTAATGAGTGTAGAATGGTATTTTTAGAAGACGAGAAAAAGAAGGCAAACTAAAGGGACTGCAGCGTTGGCACTCTTGCCATTTCTTCTGTTTGTTGAACTGCTGTTCATACTTTCAATTTGTTAGACCCAGTTGGTCTCTTTCTTGCTTTCTTTTTTTTTTTCTTCCTTCCTTCCTTCGTTTCTTTCTTTCTCTTTCCTTGTTCTCTTTCTTTCCTTCCTCCATCCTTCATTTCATTTTTTTCTTAGTTCCTTCCTTTCTTTCTTTCTTTCTTCCTCCCTTGTTTCTTTTTTTTCACTGTTCTCTTTTTATTTCTTCCTCCTTTCCTTCTTTTCTTTCTTTTTTTTCAATTGTTAACCTACTGTGTTAGTTAGGTTTTGTTTTGTTGTCACATTGTCATTGGAAAGTCATTTTCATACTTTCCATAATTCACTCTGGTGCACAAACACTTGCTAGTTTTGCAAATACAGGGGTCAAATGTTTTTACTTCGCGATCAACGCGAATAATGGCTATTGCTAAGTGAAAGAATGACCATTACGATTAAAAAAAACCGTGCAACATACCCCATCATGAAGTTGAGTAAGATCGTGTGTGTGTGTGTGTGTGTGTGTGTGTGTGTGTGTGTGTGTGTGTTTACAGACGTTTCCTGCTCAGCGATCCATATTTCTTTTTACAAGTGTACATACTCCCGTGAGTTTGTGCTTTCAAAATCTTCTTTACATGCAGTCTTAACACTTGCCATTTTGCATGTGTGTGTGTGTGTGTGTGTGTGTGTGTGTGTGTGTGTGTGTGTGTGTGTGTGTGTGTGTGTGTGTGTGTGTGTGTGTGTGTGTGTGTGTGTGTGTGTGTGTGTGTGTGTGTGTATGTGTGTGTGTGTGGGTGGGTGTGTGAGTGTGTGTGTGTGTGCGTGCGTGCGTGCGTACGTGCGTGCGTGTGTGTGTGTGTTTGTGTGTGTGTGTGTGTAGTGGCGGCCTCATTTTGAACCAGGCAGTCAATCGGCTGGTTAACAGCAACATGTTTCTTTACTTGACAGGTTGTATGTCACGCACGAACTGGTACAGGTCGCCTCAGTGACAATTATGGAGTGTGACCCGTCCATTCCCAGGTGGGCAGTGGACATGAAGTGCCTGATTACTGTCGGGAGTGTGGTTGCCGGTAAATCTTTGGAGAGGGGGGAAGGAGGAGAACGCATAAACTCGCCGGAACAGTGGGCTTTACGTGCATAAACGAACACTCGTAAAACTGGAGTTCTTCGATGTGATCAGGGGAATTCTGTGCATGCGAGTGCTGTGTTTGTGAGTGTCCAGGTGAATTCGGAGTGTCGTCGTGTGTCTCTGAAGTCAGTACGAATTGAGGCTTCATCCACGAAGGTTGGGTTAGCCTGGTGCTCAAGTTTATTTCTGCTGTTGAGGCAGGGGTTTGGGGTATGCCCTCGACCGACCTGTGAAGGTTTGGCTACCTGAGTTTTTGATTGTCGGAGTTCTGATGTTCAGTGACGGGTTCTGCATCTACCCAGGGCATTGGCTATCTTACAGTGTTCCCGCGACTGAGGGTGTCGT
>JADBJO010008505.1:94586-117086 GCA_016801955.1 Conus betulinus
TCACTCTCATCCTTCAAAGCCTCAGTCCCACACCCTCATCCTTCCACAGTCCCACACTCTCATCCTTCAAAGCCCAGTCCCTCACTCTCATCCTTCAAACCCACAGTCCCTCACTCTCATCCTTCAAAGCCACAGTCCCTCACTCTCCTCCTTCAAACCCACAGTCCCTCACTCTCCTCCTTCAAAGCTCATCTAAACATTTCTTTTCAAGCAGTCTTTTCCCTGACGTCCTTCTCCTTCACCTACTTGTCTGGGTGGTGGTGGTGGTGGTGGTGTGTGTGTGAATGTGTGTATGTGCGAGCGTGCGTGCGTGTGTGTGTGTGTGTGTGTGAAAGATGTTATATAGGTGTATGATTTTCCGTTTTTTTTTTGCTTTTTTGTTTTAACTCTTCAAGATTTTGGAAAGCTCTATAAGATGTTGAATAACAATAATAGTAATGGTGGTGATAATTTTGATGATTATGATAATGATGATAGTAACAATATTAATAATGATAATAATCATAACATAAATGATGATGATGATGATGATGATGATGATGATGATGATGATGATGATGATGATGATGATGACGGTGATGATGAAGATCATGATGATGATTGCTATCATTATCATGATCATCATAATCGCCATCACCATCATTCATGGAGAGTCAGTTGCATGTCTCCATCAGCCAAAGCACATTTGTTCTGCAAGCTGCCTTAGATGTGTCCTCAAGATGGTAGAACCTCTGAATGCTCATCTGAAAGCTCATGGTTTAATTCTGCTTGTTTTATTGATGCCATTCATCTGCAGGGACAAACGATGGAAGAAGGTCTGGGAAATATTGAGACCGCCGTCAGCTTTAAGGTCCACAGGAGAAAACACACACACACACACACACACACACACACACACACACACACACACACACACACACAACGTCAGTACACAAACTAGCCCAATGACAAAAAATGTTATGTGTTAGCTTAGGTTCATATTAAACGACTGTCTTACAATCACCAGAAAAGGCAGCAGGGATTAAAGTAGCCTCCTTTGAATAGAACACGAAAAAAGCAGCTGTCTGAATGAGACCTCTGAACGGTGATTGAATTAAGTGGAAAGAATCCCATATCTAGCGCCTGAAACGTGTGTTGATAAATGCAGGTCTTCCATTCTTTACCACTGAGCTTGACATGTGTGACTTCTTCAGCTTTGTTGCAGAGAGGTACATCAATAATTCATGTTTTTGAAATGGCAATATGAACCAGGGTAGCCACTGTCAATAAGTTATGTTAAGCCAGTCGTGACTGACAGCACAGACTCTAAGATTCCAGGTGCGGACAACTCTGCTTTGTCTTATTACCAAACTGCACAGAAACAAATGCTGCAGTTTATATTACACAACTGAAAAGAACCGAGACCAACGCTGTCATGAATGAGTGCATAGTAATGGTGGTGATAATATTCAGCACTGAGAAAGAATACAAACACGTTTTGTTTTGGTGATGCACATGGAAACGCAGACACGCCCTTTTGTGATTGTCATTGTTAATCGTTTGTCTTCTCTGAATTATATTTCTTGACTTGTCATGGGAATGTGCTGAGTTCTTGTCCATTGGATTCTAAAATGGTAGTATCACAGTATGCTAAACAAAGGGCACAGTGTCCATTTTTGCGCTGTAACTAGTCATTGCTTGTCTTTTCGAAAATAATGTATTACAATGTTCTGCATGCGTTCTTGAAACCAATATCATTATTTTGTTTTTACTTTTTATTTCCTTTTATTTCTTTTTAAAATTTCATTTTACTATTTTCTTTTTACAATATATGTTTTATTTTTTAAATATGTATTTATTATGAGTATTATAAAAATGTATTTTCTAAATGTAGTTCTGTATCATCCTTTTAAATACCTTTGCCTTCATAACAGTTGTCACCAGTATCATCAGTAATACTTTTGTTAGTATTGATATTCCCATCACTGGCATTAACATCACCATCGCCACTAAGACTGTTGCCACGTAGCCACGCTGTTTAAAAATCCTCTAACCTACTCTCCTTTCTCCCAAATTACAACTGCTATTGCTTTATTATCACCAACAGTAGTAGTGATCCTGTCTTCATTTATGATTTTTTTTTCAATATTTTCACCTTTATTAGTAGTCCTATAAGTAATATAATTATCATCATTACTACCTCGACTCACACATAATCCCCCTTCTAACAGCGTCGTTTTCATTCAACGTCTACCTTGCGCTGAAGAGACCAGAGCTAAGTGACAAAGTCGTTCACTTTCATTGTCCTATTTGTTGTGTCTTGCCGGAAGAAGACCTAAGTGGTCGAAACGCGTCGTGTTTTGTCTTGTGACCCGTTTGTCCACGTTTTCTCTCGGCGGTTCGCTCACATTTATTTAAGATGTGTATCTCTCAGGTTAAAAAAAAATCTATCTGTGTGTGTGTGTGTGTGTGTGTGTGTGTGTGTGTGTGTGTGTGTGTGTGAGTGTGAGAGAGAGAGAGAGAGAGAGAGAGAGAGAGAGAGAGAGAGAGAGGGAAGGAGGGAAGGAGGGAGGAGGGAAGGAGGGAGGGAGGAAGGGAAGGAGACAGAGAATGATGCAGAATGTCATTATGCTGCGCTGCGCCATATGTGGATATGTATGCATGTATACGTACGTATGTACACGTATGTATGTATTGTCTATAAACACCAGTACGCCTACCATGAGACTAAGAAAAGCGACAGTTGACACAGCAAACACGCATGCATGCACACATGCACGCACGGACATATATGCGCGCGTGCACACATTCGTAAACACAAATACAAGTATAATAGCGGCACAGACAATACTAGGTAGGTAGGCTACCCAAGGTCTGAATTCATTAGTTAAACATCAGCGGACAATCCTGTGCTCTATATGCTCATCGCTAAGCAGATGATGCAGCAAGCAAAGCACTGTATTCCTCCTATCAATATGTGCTGTCGAAATTTGCGGCCCTTTGAGAATCAAACAGACCATGTTGTATCCAGCAAGCTCAGGAAGCTGAAACCGCAGTGAATTCTGGGTAAAGTTTGACATTTGTTTGTTTGTTTGTTTTTTTTGTTTTGCGCCCTCGTCATAGATTCACAGCAACTGTACGATCTCTCTCTCTCTCCTCTCTCTCTCTCTCTCTCTCTCTCTCTCTCTCTCTCTCTCTCTCTCTCTCTGTCTGTGTGTGTGTGTGTGTGTGTGTGTGTGTGTGTGTGTGTGTGTGTGTGTGTGTGTGTGTGTGTGTGTGCGTGCGTGTGTACGTGCGTGTTTGCGTGCGTGCGTGCGTGCGTGCGTGTGTGTGTGTGTGTGTGTGTGTGTGTGTGTGTGTGTGTGTGTGTGATTCTGTATGTATGAGCACTAATGGCAACGATAATTGGAGATTTTAAAAAGTGGTCAATGTTTACACGTATGGAGATGGAATACGTTGTGCTGTACACGTGCCACCGATTCTGACCCCCACCAATCAAGGAAAGCAACTGACAACGTTCTACTATATATCAACACGTGTGTTGATCTAAACGTGTAGATTTCTAATGCTTATGCAGTACCGCCAAGACGTCGTCATTTGTTTATTTCACCAGACGTACGAAAAGTATGTCAACCCTACCCACCACCACCCTCCTCTTTCTTTTCTATTTCAACTAATTCCCGACCAATAGAATTCACGAACACTGTGATTAGTGACTTTCTCCTTGTTAGCGACCAGAACTGTCTATATATCTGGAGAACCACACACACATACAGGCACACACAGAGAGAAAGGTATGCCTCATAAGTGCCGTGACAGGAAAACCAGCCGAGATCAGTTCTTAACTTTCGTAGTAATTCTGGATGAATACAAAAGTAGTGACACTCATGCTATTATCGTGCAAGCTGATGACTATAAAGGAAGCTACAGACACTCATGCTATCATCGTGCAAGCTGATGACTATAAAAGAAGCTACAGACACTCATGCTGTCATTGTGCAAGCTGATGACTATAAAGGAAGCTACAGACACTCATGCTGTCATCGTGCAAGCTGATGACCATAAAAGAAGCTACAGACAATCATGCTATCATCGTGTAAGCTGATCGCTTCTTTCGCTGTCAACAGAATTCTTGTGTCTGAAAGGGGTCTGTTGTTGCACTGCAATGAATACACCAATGGTGATCTTTGAGGTAAAGTGTTGTATTTCACCTGCGGGGAGTGTCATCTGATACAGTCTATGGTGAAATATATGCGAAGATGAACATGAGATTAGAGTAATGCCTAAACTAACTAGTTAACACGATACAATTAAATAAACTCACTGAATCTAAAATGACGTACATAAATCACCATCAAATATTCTCCAAAATTCTTGGTGCTAGTTTTAGCTCGGTGGTTGAGCGTCGGACCTCTTATATATTTAATTATATCATGGTTTTCCCGTTGATTTATCACTAGTTTTTTATTGCTTTTCATTTCTGACAGCTGGAATGACTCTACTGCAAAAGACATGTTGACAGACACAGATAAGGCACTATATTCAGCAAAACATTTTGATGAAATTC
Organism: Conus betulinus; assembly: GCA_016801955.1. NCBI lineage: Eukaryota > Metazoa > Mollusca > Gastropoda > Neogastropoda > Conidae > Conus > Conus betulinus. Next base: position 99,133 of record JADBJO010008505.1, read on the forward strand.
GACTTCTCTTGTATAAGACCTGCCACATTTTCATTCTTGTTCATTGTTCATGGAACACTTGGCAGCCTTACGATCCTCATTATCATGCAACAGATGAAACCATGTGAATCCTCCTTCAACATCTACTTCACCAGTTTTACTGTTCTGGACCTAATTGACCTCTATACAAAGGTAGTGTCACTGTGGACCTAATGGACCTCTACGCAAAGGTGTTGTCACTTTGGTGGCAGAGCACATTCCGTATTAGAATAGAGGATTACCCTGTTGTTTACCTCTGTCACATCCGATCATCAAAACCAATGTACACCCCATGTCCCAACACAACATATTGTTATAATTATGTGCTATCCCTGTCACATCACACAATGTAACTCTGTGGTTACCTCAGTCACATCAGATCATCAGTACCCCCTTTGTCTCAACACATCATTATATGTCCTGTCCCTATCACATCACATGGATACACTTACTGCTTTTACCTATTATTCCATCATGCTTTACCAATTTTCCATCATATGATTACAGTGTGTATTACCTTTGTCACATGACATTTAAGTACTCTTTGCATTAACTCTGTCACAGATTAGTTCCTTCTATGCATTACCTCAACTGCATCATCTCAACATATCACACACGCCCCACTGATAACACCTGAACACAGGCATACACATGCATATGTGTGCATCAACATGGGCACATGTACGCACACACAGCATACTCGAGCACGCATACAAGGTCTCATCAACTCACAATTACATATACTATCACACACACACACACACACACACACACACACACACACACACACACACACACACACACACACAAACATGCGCGCGCGCGCGCGTGCGCACGCACGCACGCACGCATACATGCACCCACGCACATATATGCGCGTGCACACATTCGTAAACACAAATACAAGTATAATAGGGGCACAGACAATACTAGGTAGGTAGGCTTCCCAAGGTCTGGTCAGCGCGCTGGATAAAATGCACAGGTCAGACCTTTGCCATGTCGTGTCCATGAGACACTCGTCTGAAATCCTGTCATCTGAATTCATTAGTTAAACATCAGCGGACAATCCTGTGCTCTATATGCTCATCGCTAAGCAGACGATGCAGAAAGCAAAGCACTGTATTCCTCCTATCAATATGTGCTGTCGAAATTTGCGGTCCTTTGAGAGTCAAACAGACCATGTTGTGTCCAGCAAGCTCAACAAGCTGGAACCGCAGTGAATTCTGGGTAAAGTTTGACATTTTTGTTTGTGTTGTTTGTTTTTTGTTTTGAGGCCTCGTCATAGATTCACAGTACTCTCTCTCTCTCTCTCTCTCTCTCTCTCTCTCTCTCTCTCTCTCTCTCTCTCTCTCTCTCTCTCTCTCTCTCTCTCTCTCTGTGTGTGTGTGTGTGTGTGTGTGTGTGTGTGTGTGTGTGTGTGTGTGTGTGTGTGTGCGTTCATGGGTGAGTGCGTGTTTGCGTGCGCGCGTGCGTGCTTGCGTGTGTGCGTGCGTGTGTGTGTGTGTGTGTGTGTGTGTGTGTGTGATTCTGTATGTATGAGCACTAATGGCAACGATAATTGGAGATTTTAAAAAAATGGTCAATGTTTACACGTATGGAAATGGAATACGTTGTGATGTACACGTGCCACCGATTCTGACCCCCACCAATCAAGGTAAGCAACTGACAATGTTCTACTATATATTAACACGTGTGTTGATCTAAACGTGTAGATTTCTAATGCTTATGCAGTACCGCCAAGACGTCTCATTTGTTTCTTTTCCCAGACATACGGAATATGTCAACCCTACCCACCACCACCCTCCTCTTTCTTTTCTATTTCAACTAATTCCCGACCAATAGAATTCACGAACACTGTGATTAGTGACTTTCTTCACGTTAATGACCAGAACAGTCTATATACCTGGAGAACCACACACACACATACAGGCACACACAGAGAGAAAGGTATCCCTGGTAAGTGCCGTGACAGGAAACCAGCTGAAATCAGTTCTTAACTTTTTTTCGTAGTAATTCTGGATGAATACAAAAGAAGTGACACTCATGCTATTATCGTGCAAGCTGATGACTATAAAGGAAGCTACAGACACTCATGCTATCATCATGCAAGCTAATGACCATAAAAGAAGCTACAGACACTCATGCTGTCATTGTGCAAGCTGATGACTATAAAGGAAGCTACAAACAATCATGCTATCATCGTGTAAGCTGATCGCTTCTTTCACTGTCAACAGAATTCTTGTGTCTGAAAGGGGTCTGTTGTTGCACTTCAATGAATACAGCAATGGTGATCTTTGAGGTAAAGTGTTGTATTTCACCTGCAGGGAGTATCATCTGATACAGTCTATGGTGAAATATATGCAAAGATGAACATGTGATTAGAGTAATGCCTAAACTAACTAGTTAACACGATGCAATTAAATAACTCACTGAATCTAAAATGACGTAAATAAATCACCATCAAATATTCTCCAAAATTCTTGGTGCTAGTTTAGCTCGGTGGTTGAGCGTCGGACCTCTTATATATTTAATTATATCATGGTTTTCTCATTGATTTATCACTAGTTTTTATTATCGCCTTTCATTTCTGACAGCTGGAATGACTCTACGCAAAAGACATGTCCACAGACACAGATGAAGCACTTTTATTCATCAAAACAATTTGGTGAAATTCGACTTCTCTTGTATAAAAACCTGTCACATTTTCATTCTTGTTCATGGAACTCTTGGCAGCCTTACGATCCTCATTATCATGCAACGGATGAAACCATGTGAATCCTCCTTCAACATCTACTTCACAGTTTTGCTGTTCTGGACCTAATTGACATCTATGCAAAGGTAGTGTCACTGTGGACCTAATGGACCTCTACACAAAGTGTTGTCACTGTGGTTGTGGAGCACATTCCATATTAGAATAGAGGATTACCCTGTTGTTTACCTCTGTCACATCCGATCATCAAAACCAATGTACACCCCATGTCCCAACACATTGTTATAATTATGTCCTATCCCTGTCACATCACACAATTTAACTCAGTGGTTTACCTCAGTCACATCAGATCATCAGTACCCCCTTTGTCTCAACACATCATTTTATGTCCTGTCCCTATCACATCACATGATTACACTTACTGCTTTACCTATTTTTCCATCATGCTTTACCAATTTTCCATCATATGATCACACTGTGCGTTACCTTTGTCACATGACATTTAAGTACTCTTTGCATTAACTCTGTCACAGATTAGTTCCTATTATGCATTAACTCAACTGCATCTCAACATCACAGACGCCCCACTGATAACACATGAACACACGCATACGCATGCATATGTGTGCATCAACATGGGCCCATGTACACACACACAGCATACTCGAGCACGCATACAAGGTCTCATCAACTAACACGTACATATGCTATCACACACACACACACACACACACACACACACACACACACACGCGCGCGCGCGCGCGCGCGCACTCACACACGCATGCACGCACACATGCACCCACGCACATATATGCGCGTGCACACATTCGTAAACACTAATACAAGTATAATAGCGGCACAGACAATACTAGGTAGGTAGGCTACCCAAGGTCTGGTCAGCGCGCTGGATAAAATGCACAGGTCAGACCTTTGCCATGTCGTGTCCATGAGACACTCGTCTGTAATCCTGTCATCTGAATTCTTTTGTTAAACATCAGCGGACAATCCTGTGCTCTATATGCTCATTGCTAAGCAGATGATGCAGCAAGCAAAGCACTGTATTCCTCCTATCAATATGTGCTGTCGAAATTTGCGGTCCTTTGAGAGTCAAACAGACCATGTTGTGCCCAGCAAGCTAAACAAGCTAGAACCGCAGTGAATTATGGGTAAACTGTCACATTTTTGTTTGTTTGTTTTTTTGTTTTGCGCCCTCGTCATAGATTCACAGCAACTGTACGAGATCTCTCTCTCTCTCTCTCTCTCTCCTCTCCCTCTCTCTCTCTCTCTCTCTCTCTCCCTCTCTCTCTCTCTCTCTCTCTCTCTCTCTCTCTCTCTCTGTGTGTGTGTGTGTGTGTGTGTGTGTGTGTGTGTGTGTGAGTGTGTGCGTGCGTGCGTGCGTGCGTGCGTGTGTATGTGTGTGTGTGTGTGTGTGTGTGTGTGTGTGTGTGTGTGTGTGTGATTCTGTATGTATGAGCACTAATGGCAACGACAATTGGAGATTTTAAAAAGTGGTCAATGTTTACACATACGGAGATGAAATACGTTGTGCTGTACACGTGCCACCGATTCTGACCCCCACCAATCAAGGAAAGCAACTGACAACGTTCTACTATATATCAACACGTGTGTTGATCTAAACGTGTAGATTTCTAATGCTTATGCACTACCGCCAAGACGTCGTCATTTGTTTATTTCACCAGACGTACGAAAAGTATGTCAACCCTACCCACCACCACCCTCCTCTTTCTTTTCTATTTCAACTAATTCCCGACCAATAGAATTCACGAACACTGTGATTAGTGACTTTCTCCTTGTTAGCGACCAGAACTGTCTATATATCTGGAGAACCACACACACATACAGGCACACACAGAGAGAAAGGTATGCCTCATAAGTGCCGTGACAGGAAACCAGCCGAGATCAGTTCTTAACTTTCGTAGTAATTCTGGATGAATACAAAAGTAGTGACACTCATGCTATTATCGTGCAAGCTGATGACTATAAAGGAAGCTACAGACACTCATGCTATCATCGTGCAAGCTGATGACTATAAAAGAAGCTACAGACACTCATGCTGTCATTGTGCAAGCTGATGACTATAAAGGAAGCTACAGACACTCATGCTGTCATCGTGCAAGCTGATGACCATAAAGGAAGCTACAGACAATCATGCTATCATCGTGTAAGCTGATCGCTTCTTTCGCTGTCAACAGAGTTCTTGTGTCTGGAAGGGGTCTGTTGTTGCACTTCAATGAATACACCAATGGTGATCTTTGAGGTAAAGTGTTGTATTTCACCTGCGGGGAGTGTCATCTGATACAGTCTATGGTGAAATATATGCGAAGATGAACATGAGATTAGAGTAATGCCTAAACTAACTAGTTAACACGATACAATTAAATAACTCACTGAATCTAAAATGACGTACATAAATCACCATCAAATATTCTCCAAAATTCTTCTTGGTGCTAGTTTAGCTCGGTGGTTGAGCGTCGGACCTCTTATATATTTAATTATATCATGGTTTTTCCCGTTGATTTATCACTAGTTTTATTTGCTTTCATTTCTGACAGCTGGAATGACTCTACCGCAAAAGACATGTTGACAGACACAGATAAGGCACTATATTCAGCAAAACATTTTGTTGAAATTCGACTTCTCTTGTATAAGACCTGCCACATTTTCATTCTTGTTCATTGTTCATGGAACACTTGGCAGCCTTACGATCCTCTTTATCATGCAACAGATGAAACCATGTGAATCCTCCTTCAACATCTACTTCACCAGTTTTACTGTTCTGGACCTAATTGACCTCTATACAAAGGTAGTGTCACTGTGGACCTAATGGACCTCTACGCAAGGTGTTGTCACTTTGGTGGCAGAGCACATTCCGTATTAGAATAGAGGATTACCCTGTTGTTTACCTCTGTCACATCCGATCATCAAAACCAATGTACACCCCATGTCCCAACACAACATATTGTTATAATTATGTGCTATCCCTGTCACATCACACAATGTAACTCTGTGGTTTACCTCAGTCACATCAGATCATCAGTACCCCCTTTGTCTCAACACATCATTATATGTCCTGTCCCTATCACATCACATGGATACACTTACTGCTTTACCTATTATTCCATCATGCTTTACCAATTTTCCATCATATGATTACAGTGTGTATTACCTTTGTCACATGACATTTAAGTACTCTTTGCATTAACTCTGTCACAGATTAGTTCCTTCTATGCATTACCTCAACTGCATCTCAACATATCACACACGCCCCACTGATAACACCTGAACACAGGCATACACATGCATATGTGTGCATCAACATGGGCACATGTACGCACACACAGCATACTCGAGCACGCATACAAGGTCTCATCAACTCACAATTACATATACTATCACACACACACACACACACACACCACACACACACACACACACACACAAACACGCGCGCGCGCGCGCGTGCGCACGCACGCATGCACGCATACATGCACCCACGCACATATATGCGCGTGCACACATTCGTAAACACAAATACAAGTATAATAGGGGCACAGACAATACTAGGTAGGTAGGCTTCCCAAGGTCTGGTCAGCGCGCTGGATAAAATGCACAGGTCAGACCTTTGCCATGTCGTGTCCATGAGACACTCGTCTGAAATCCTGTCATCTGAATTCATTAGTTAAACATCAGCGGACAATCCTGTGCTCTATATGCTCATCGCTAAGCAGACGATGCAGAAAGCAAAGCACTGTATTCCTCCTATCAATATGTGCTGTCGAAATTTGCGGCCCTTTGAGAGTCAAACAGACCATGTTGTGTCCAGCAAGCTCAACAAGCTGGAACCGCAGTGAATTCTGGGTAAAGTTTGACATTTTTGTTTGTTTGTTTGTTTTTTTTGTTTTGAGGCCTCGTCATAGATTCACAGCAACTCTCTCTCTCTCTCTCTCTCTCTCTCTCTCTCTCTCTCTCTCTCTCTCTCTCTCCTCTCTCTCTCTCTCTCGTGTGTGTGTGTGTGTGTGTGTGTGTGTGTGTGTGTGTGTGTGTGTGTGTGTGTGTGTGTGTGTGTGTGTGTGTGTGTGTGTGTGTGCGTCATGGGTGAGTGCGTGTTTGCGTGCGCGCGTGAGTGCTTGCGTGTGTGCGTGTGTGTGTGTGTGTGTGTGTGTGTGTGTGTGTGTGTGTGTGTGTGTGATTCTGTATGTATGAGCACTAATGGCAACGATAATTGGAGATTTTAAAAAGTGGTCAATGTTTACACGTATGGAGATGGAATACGTTGTGCTGTACACGTGCCACCGATTCTGACCCCCACCAATCAAGGAAAGCAACTGACAACGTTCTACTATACATTAACACGTGTGTTGATCTAAACGTGTAGATTTCTAATGCTTATGCACTACCGCCAAGACGTCGTCATTTGTTTATTTCACCAGACGTACGAAAAGTATGTCAACCCTACCCACCACCACCCTCCTCTTTCTTTTCTATTTCAACTAATTCCTGACCAATATTATTCACGAACACAGTGATTAGTGACTTTCTTCACGTTAACGACCAGAACAGTCTATATACCTGGAGAACCACACACACGTACGCGCACACACACAGAGAAAGGTATCCCTCGTAAGTGCCGTGACAGGAAACCAGTTTGGAATCAGTTCTAAACTTTCGTAGTAATTCTGGATGAATACAAAAGAAGTGACACTCATGCTATTATCGTGCAAGCTGATGACTATAAAGGAAGCTACAGACACTCATGCTATCATCGTGCAAGCTGATGACTATAAAAGAAGCTACAGACATGCTATCATCATGTAGCTGATCGCTTCTTTCGCTGTCAACAGAATTCTTGTGTCTGAAAGGGGGTCTGTTGTTACACTTCAGTGAATACAACAATGGTGATCTTTGAGGTAAAGTGTTGTATTTCACCTGTGGGGTTGCCATCTGATACAGTCTATGATGAAATATATGCAAAGATGAACATGTGATTAGAGTAATGCCTAAACTAACTAGTTAACACGATGCAATTAAATAACACACTGAATCTAAAATGACGTACATAAATCACCATCAAATATTCTCCAAAATTCTTGGTGCTAGTTTAGCTCGGTGGTTGAGCGTCGGACCTCTTATATATTTAATTATATCATGGTTTTCTCGTTGATTAATCACTAGTTTTATTATCACTTTTCATTTCTGACAGCTGGAATGACTCTACCGCAAAAGACATGTTCACAGACACAGATAAGGCACTATATTCAGCAAAACAATTTGGTGAAATTCGACTTTCTCTGTATAAGACCTGCCACATTTTCATTCTTGTTCATGGAACCCTTGGCAGCCTTAAGATCCTCATTATCATATAACAGATGAAACCATGTGAATCCTCCTTCAACATCTACTTCACCAGTTTTGCTGTTCTGGACCTAATTGACATCTATACAAAGGAAGTCACACTGTGGACCTAATGGACCCTCTACACAAAGGTGTTGTCACTGTGGTTGTGGAACACGTTCCGTATTAGAATAGGGGATTACCCTGTTGTTTACCTCTGTCACATCCGATCATCAAAACCAATGTACACCCTCCATGTCCCAACACATTGTTATAATTATGTCCTATCCCTGTCACATCACACCATTCAACTCTGTGGTTTACCTCAGTCACATCAGATCATCAGTACCCCCTTTGTCTCAACACATCATTATATGTCCTGTCCCTATCACATCACATGATTACACTTACTGCTTTACCTATTTTTCCATCATGTTTTACCAGTTTTTCATCATATGATTACACTGTGCATTACCTTTGTCACATGACATTTAAGTACTCTTTGCATTAACTCTGTCACAGATTAGTTCCTTCAATGCGTTACCTCAATTGCATCTCAACAGATCACACACGCCCCACTGATAACACCTGAACACACGCATACACATGCATATGTGTGCATCAACATGGGCCCATGTACACACACACAGCATACGCGAGCACGCACACACGCGCACACACACACACACACACACACACACACACACACACACACACGCGCGCGCGCGCGCGCGCGCGCGCGCGCGCGCGCACGCACGCACGCACGCACACACACACACATTTTTTGTGTAAAAAGAACAAATCATTATTTCCTTGGACGATGAGTTGTTTGATCATCGCCTTCTTGTGTCCATAAATCCTTTAATGGGTGTTTAGTGACAATAAAAAAAGTTTTCAAGTTTCAAGTTTCACACACACACACACACACACACACACACACACACACACACACACACACGCACGCACGCACGCACGCACACACACGCACACGCACGCACACATGCACGCACGCACATATATGCGCGTGCACACATTCGTAAACACAAATACAAGTATAATAGCGGCACAGACAATACTAGGTAGGTAGGCTACCCAAGGTCTGGTCAGCGCGCTGGATAAAATGCACAGGTCAGACCTTTGCCTTGTCGTGTCCATGAGGCCCTCGTCTGAAATCCTGTCATCTGAATTCTTTAGTTATCCATCCGCGGACAATCCTGTGCTCTATAAGCTCGTCGCTAAGCAGATGATGCCCCAGCTTATATGGACCAGTCCGCACGCAGCGACAGCTTGTTGTTGAGACTGAAACTGAAACTCAGTGTCCTGACTTAGATGTGCTTTGTCTACTTAACCTTTACCGTGCTTCCTGGGTCTTCCACGACCCAGTGACTCAATAAAAACATCACATCTTATGAACGTTTAGAGCTATGCTCACGAAATCTTAGGATTTCCTCAACGATCTTAATAGCCATTGGTCACAGAAATTTCATGTATGGGCACAGTCAAATATCAGTGTAATTAGTCGCGATTCCCCCAGGACCTATTTATCTTAATGGGTCACACATGACCCACGCCATCGGGTGAGGACTAAGTTGCTGAACAGCCCTTTATCAGGTCTTATAAGACACGCGATCTGAATAGGGATACGCTATAGGAAAAGCGTCTACAGCATGTGTGGGTCTTGAGCGACCCACACGATCAGGTCTGTGTAGTCAAAAACGTCATCCGGTAAAGGTAAAAAATGTAAAGAGAGCCGGTCCGAAAAACACGTGTCTGCAACGGATGAGGTTGAGTGTATGGGGTGGGTTGGGGATGTGGGTGGGGGGTGTGAGCTGCGGGTGTGGGTGTGGGGGTGTGGGTTGGGAATGTGGGCTGGAGTGTGGGTGGATGTGGTTTGGGCAGGGTTGGTTCCCTGAAGACCCTGCTGTCAAGCTGTCACTGAAGCGTCGTACTCCCTCTCTCCTCTCTCTCTCTCTCTCTCTCTCTCTCTCTCTCTCTCTCTCTCTCAAACAGGAAGATATCCATTGTTCATATGAACAGCAGTAAAATGTAATAAATGTTACTTGCAACTGGTAAGATGACCAACTAAAAGAATATGTAGGTTATGATATGCTGTATATACAATTAGAAGCAGATAAACACAACCGGGCACCATAAGAACACTCGAACAGAAAATAGCTTTTGGATAGCATGGTTGTGCCAATGTGTTGGCTCAGTGGAGGGGTTTATATCAGAATTTGAAGAAAAACTTCTTTTGTGTTACAAACAAAACTGGCGTTCGGAAATTGAAGATAACGATAAAGATGTGTGGTATCATTCCTTTAAAATTACGTTTCAAGTAGAGAGGTGTCTGCCTAAAATAATGAATAAAAAAAAAGAAATCATCTGGTAAAGTTCCGACTAAGTGTGCAGGGTCTAGGCGCAGCTTAACACTGGTTTATGACCAGAGAACGAAGTGCTGACTACCCAATGTGCGGTCACAATAAGGAAGACAAAGACGGAGATAAGGGTGGTGTAATCATAGAGACAAAGACAGAGGTAAGAGTGGTGTAATCATAGAGACAAAGACAGAGGTAAGAGTGGTGTAATCATAGAGACAAAGACCGTGATAAGACCGTGATAAGAGTGGTGGTGTAATCATAGAGACAAAGACAGAGGTAAGAGTGGTGTAATCATGGAGACAAAGACGGAGGGAGGTAAGAGTGATGTAGTCATAGAGACAATGACAGAGATAAGAATGGTGTAATCATAGAGATAAAGACGGAGATAAGAGTGGCGTAATCATAGAGACAAAGACGGAGATAAGATTGGTGTAATCATAGAGATAAAGCGGAGGTAAGAGTGGTGTAATCATAGAGAGACAAGACGGAGATAAGAGTGGTGTAATCATAGAGACAAAGACAGAGGTAAGAGTGCTGTAATCATAGAGACAACGATAGCGGTAAGAGTGGTGTAATCATGGACAAAGACGGAGGAATGAGTTAAAGTCAGGATTTAGAAACAATGTAATAAAGACAATGATGACTAGCTGCTAGCAATGATTTGTCATGAGTCCACCTAAGTATTGCTATCGGCATACAGTGTGTTGAAAAGTAGTATGATGACCGTCGTCGTACAAATAGCAGGAGTGATGCCAAGCACATATGCAATAGCACCTAGTGGTGTTTTTGCATGGTGGTAACAAACACAGTGATAACGAGACGTTAACATGTGCGAAAACAGTAACAAAGCAATCTTTGTCGCTGGTGTTCACATTTTCTCCATTGTGTTCGAATATTTGGAGCAAAACATTTCCTGCTGATTTAAGTCTAACATTTAAAAAGTGCTATGATATACTTTTGGATTTGATTTATTAATGGGCCACAATATACCACTGCATCTTTTAATTTCACTTCTACTTTTATTGCGCTAATACAACATACGTTTCCATGCAAAGCGTTTATTTATCATCTGTTGCATAGTAAAAGACTGATCGATTTCAATGTTTATAGCAGAAGCCTGATTATTTTTGAAAATTAAACGAGACTTAAATGGAAGTTGAAGTTTAATGGAGATTATTTCGAGGATGCTGTTGGCGGAGGTAACCGCGCGTGGAGGACGAAACCGCGCGCGCTCCCCAGACTTCAGCTACGTGTGATCCCAGAGAACAAACTCGGAAGGGAGGGTTCAGTGGAAGTACGTCGAGTTACTGATGGGTGGGCAGATGTATACCTTTACCAACAGCATCCTCGAAATAATCTCCATTAAACTTCAACTTCCAGGTAAGTCTCATTTAATTTTCAAATTAATCCTCGTCTGCTGATTGGTCAGACGTGTACATGTGGAGATTTTAGCGTTGGGGATCACACGTTATTCCTTAACACGTCAGGCTCTGAAAAGTGAAAGGCAATCAGCCCATAATGTGAGTTACTTCCCTTTGTCTACAAATGTGCCCAGCACGGACTGGGAAAAACTCCTATTCTTCGTAGAACCACCATTTACATCTTCATTTTGTTCAATGATCCGGTGGTAGAATCGTGAAAACGTGTTCCTGTTTGACCAACCACATGCTTTAAGGATGTTGTCTATTGGTACACCTCTGCTTAACGCTGCAGAAGTACTAGCAGCCCGAGTGCTGTGAGCCGAGTACTTCGACATGTCTGTTCCAGCCATAAACAGCACATCTTTCATTCAACGGGAAATGGTATCTTTTTTCACAGGTGCAAAAGGCTTTTTATGCAACTGATAAAAAGTACTTTCCCAGTTCGTAAGTGAGCAGTCTTTTTCAAATACTGCCGAAGGTGGTGAACCAGACAAAATCTCTTGTTTTCAAACAAGGTATGACTAGAGGCTTTAAGTGAGTCCCTGGTTTGGATTGTTTCAAAAGAGAGCTATACACAAGCACACATTTAGATTCATGGATTTTTACATCATCAACAGTAAGACTATGGAGAGTCTGTCCTCTCTGACCAGAGAGTAAAGCAAGTAACATAAGTGTTTGACAGCAGCAAAGCTAGCAATGATTTTTTCTGTAAATTGAGCAACCTCAGGGATAGTGTGACATTGCTCATCAAGAAGCCTGTTACAACTAGACAGTATGCTAACAGCCCTTTCAGTGCTAAGAGTGACTTTCATGGAGACAGAATCTATAACGACTCCAAGGTATTGAATCCTTGTTGTGGGCTGAATAACCGACTTGGTTGGATGAATGATAAATCCTAACTTTTGAAACAATTCAGTGGTGTCTGTAACATTTCCTCATGCAGCTGCTGTCTGTGACTCCAATCGACAAAGAATCATCCTAGAACCCCATAGATACATGACCTTTCATTCTAAGGGAGGCATAGACAGGTTTCAACAGCTTTGTGAACAAATGGGAAGCTGATGATAGGCCATTGGGTAAAGCATTGAATTCATTGAGTTGATCTCTCTATTGAAATCTGAGTAGTTTCTTGTGCCGTTCATGGATTGCTACACTATAATTGACATCCTTCAGATCAACTGAGGACATAAAGCATCCTTGAGTTATCAAAGTCGGGGCAGTGTTCAGAGTATCCATTTTGAAATGATGATAACTGACTTCTAAATTGAGTCTTTTTTAGATTTAAAATCATGCGATAAGATCCATCTGTCTGTCCCTGGTAAAAACTGGATAAATAACTTCACCGGGGGAATGCTCACATGGGGATATTACTTTCTTAGCAATCAACTTTTGAGCTTCTGAATCAATGATCTTGCACTCTTTCTGATTATGACATTTGTTTTAGTGCAAGATAGCCTGGATAACTGGTCTAAAGGACAGTCAAAGTCAACCTTAACCCCTGCTATCATGCTTAAAATTTCTGGGTCTGAAATGATTTTAGACCATGCGGCTTCAAACTGCCTTAACCCATTTATGCTTAGCGTCCCTATAGTGGGACGCTATAGTTATTTGCCCTTTATTGGCTTAATGTTAAAGATAAGGCAACTAAATTGTGATAAGTAGTTAAAGGGAAGCAACTTCTATAATTCTAATACAAACAAGCGTTACCTCCCTTGGAATCTATTTCCGGTTGTCGGCCATTTGTGATGAACCACATGGTTGAAAACCGTCAAGATGGGGGTCAAAGCAAAAGGTAAGTCAATATCTTTTTTGTCAAACACATTTTTAATGATATTATTGAAGTAAATGTGATACTTAGGATATAAACTAAAACCGTGTGCGATGATATAAGCTTATTGTTATAATAGGTAAAATTTGTTGCGTTCTATAGGCGTTGCACTATACGGACGCTAGGCACGAGAGGGTACAGGTTGTTCATTTCATGCCAGTGTTAGCTTTTTGTGTTTGAAATCAGTCTAAATTGTAACAGTGGTGAAATATTTATTTGTTACATTGTTATTTAATTTGATAATGTGTTATAATTTTGATGTATATTATATTTTTTGTTTATTTCATTGCGTAAGTTTTATTAGTTATAGGATCGATAAATAGGCACAGGAGAAAACAACACACACACACACACACACACACACACACACACACATGACACATCATGTATTCTTTGTTAATCTCACCTTATCTCTAAAGATGAAATAAAGTCAAACCAATCAAAGAGCTGGATAGCTCAGTCAGTAGCGTTCGACTCTTATTCCAAAGGTCAAGGGTTTGAATCCCGGCATTTACTGAAACTGGTTCGCTAGTGTCAGGACAATGTGACCAGCCGTCTCTGATCCGCGAAAGTGGCTGAGACATAAAGCACCAAAACAGCCAATAGTCAAACTAACCTAAATATGTGCATGCTCGACTTCCTTGGTGCTTACTTTATCAAAACGATCTCTGTTTTTGCAGACGATACAACGTAAATGAAGTACTGGACATCCTTGAAACGGACACTGCTTTCCAAACTGCAATATCTACATTGATCCCCCACCTACAGATGAATTGACGGACGAGGACAGTGGAGATGAAGATGCTGAAATTCACAATCTGAGTGGGCGGCAACTTCAGTCATCTGCTTCAGCAACAGTCATTTATGCTGACGGAAGACAGATCACTGGTGGTGACAGCACTCAGTCTACTCCCCAAGAGAACGACATGGTCAGTTTTTATAGTTATTTTTCTCATTTACCTACCTCCCTCTATTCCCTCTCCCTCCCTACCTCCCTCCCTCCTTCCTCCCTCTCTCTCTCTCTCTCTCTCTCTCTCTCTCTCTCTCTCTCAAAATACTATAATTCAGTATCTAAAACGTGCGTGTGTGTGTGTGTGTGTGTGTGTGTGTGCGCGCGCGCGCGCGCGCGCGCGTGCGTGCGTGCGTGCGTGTGCGTGTGTGTGTGTGTGTGTGTGTGTGTGTGCAGGATTCAGATGAACAAGTTTCTGAACTGGGGAATGCAGAGAACGGTGCAATCTCTTCACAGCGTGGCAAAAAACGTAAAGCTGACTCTGGACACACGGCCATTGGAGCTACAACTCACAGAAAATGCCAGCTAGGCCATTCCATGCAGGGCGATCTTGGAAAAAAGTTGACTTGTCACAGCGCCAGAAAGATCGCTTCAAATGGTTCACCCCAGAAAGGAACACCTCCTCCCTTCCAACTGATCCATTGGAACTTTTTGAACTTTTTTTCGATGAGGATGTGATTGAGTTGATCACCGAGCAAAGCAAAAAGTATGCAGCATTCAAAGGTAATCATACCTTTTCTCTTTCACCCGATGAGGTTCGCACCTTTCTGGCCATCCTACTTCTATCTGATTATTGCACACTTCCCCGACGCAGAATGTACTGGTCCAATGACACTGACATTCATAATGCAGCTGTCACCTCAGCCATGAGCCGAGACAGATTCGAGGAGATCATGAGATACCTCCATGTGAGTGACAACACCAACCTTGATGCTGATGACAAGATGGCCAAAGTCAGACCACTGCTGACCACGCTGAATGAAAGAAGCCTTCGTTACTTTCAAAGACAACAGAATCTCAGCATTGATGAGAGCATGGTCCCGTACTATGGTCGCCATGGCTCAAAACAAATTTATAAGAGGCAAACCCATCCGATTTGGATTCAAGATGTGGGTCCTTTCTACCCCCTTGGGATACGCCGTCCAATTTGTGCCCTACCAAGGGGTGAAAGGAAGGCAAGCTGTTGCGGCCTGCCCTGGTGTGGGAATGGGAGGATCAGCTGTCATCTATCTTGTATCTGAAATCCAAGGACAAGATGCTTTCCACCTCACGTTTGACAACCTCTTCACATCACTGAAACTCGCGGACTACCTCTCTTCCAAAGGCATTGCATGCACAGGAACCATTCGTGCAAATCGGGTTGAAGATTGTCCACTGCGATCAGTACAGGAGATGAATAAAACTCCAAGGGGCGCCTTCGACTACTACACTGACACAGGCAATGCCATAATCGTGGTTCGTTGGAATGACAACAACGTTGTCAATGTGTGGTCTCCAACAAGGTGGGCGTGGATCCTACACAGAAAACTAGAAGGTTTTCAGACAAGCCAGGCAGCACATCAACATTGATCAGCCAGCTCTCATCAACCACTATAACAAGACCATGGGAGGGATTGATAGGATGGACCAGAATATTGACAAGAACCGCGTCTCCATCTGATCGAAGAAATGGTGGTGGTCCATTTTCTCATTTTGCCTGGATTTGGCCATTCAGCAAACCTGGCACTTGCACCAGGCCACGCCCACTGGAGAAGAAAATCCCCTAGATCTTCTTGCTGTGCGACGAGCCATTGCCACAGTCTACCTGTCTAGATCAGTGAAAAAGCATCACGTGGGACGTCCACTTGGTCGCCCTGCCCAGCTTGACAAGCGAGTTGCACTGGCCCTTCGCTTTGACGGCAGAGATCATCTTGTGGAGCGTGTCCAGAAGCGACTCAGGTGTGCTTCCTGTGGCAAGAAGAGCAGTGACAAGTGCACCAAGTGCAATGTGGGCTTCATGCCAAATGTCTTTGCAGCCTTTCACACAGATGGCTGATTAATGACAGTATGCTTACGAAGACACGATGAATGAACTATGTCAATCTGCTGTGACTCCACTATGAGTAAAATGCTCTTTTTGTTCGTTTTGTGTTCAGTTATGTACAATTAATCTGTCAACAATCTAGTCGATAATACTTTTTCATGTTTTGATGCAAATTCAAGAATACATTTGGCTGAACTATGATTTCAAATGAGTTCTGTGTCTTTGTATGTATCATGAAAACCTGTACCCTCTCGTGCCTAACGTCCCGATATAGCGTCCCAGCTGCAGACTCATGTTTCTGAGGTTTTGAAGATGGAACAAAGCTCACCTCTTCTATTAGGGGCTGGGATTCTGATGTCCTGTTTCTGCTGAAACCAATGCTGTCTTTTGTTTGTTCTGTTCCTTTGGCCTAAAAAATGACCACATGGGCGACCCGACTCAGGGTAGTAAGAACTGCTGGCTTGTCTATGATAGTAGCGGGCGTTTCCGTGGTATCTGCGCTCATGGCCTACACTGGAGCTGATGCGGTCGGTATCACGCACATCTTTCAGTGTCGCGGACAAACTGTCCCCAAACAACTGGTCTGTGATCGGGACCGATTCATCACAGATTCGCGAAAACTGCTTGTTTATATGTGGTCTGACGCTACTGCGTCTTCGCAACGAAATCTCGCGCGAAACGTGACCCAAAATAGCCACCGCATTGGTACAATGCTTAACAGCTTCAGAATTGGCCTCTGAACTGGGCAACCTACTAAGCTTGTCAGTTAATCCGTTTGCGGCACGCACGCACGCTGTCGCTGCCTCGATGACCGCTGTCTGTATATGTTGCATTTTCAGGTTGCTTTGGATGGCCCCAGACGGTAATTTCGACCATATTTCGTTATTCACCGTCGGGACGATCAATTTTTGACAATTTGCCAGTCTGTTGTAGGCTTCAAATTTCTTCTTCTGCAGATCTGGGCTGAGTTTGTTTGTGAACCGACCATTGACAATTTCTCCCAGTTCCTCTCTCACTTCTTCGCTTACCGGTTTTTCCGTACCACTCAGTTCAGTGGCTATTTCTTTCAGCAAGGTCAAATTTGTCTCTGACTGGTCATCTTTTTTTTATCCTGCGATGCGGAAAGCTGTGCCTCTTTTTCCTCTAATTCTTCCAGTTCCCCATCTTCTGTCAGCTCCAGAATATCACTGTTGTATTCCTGTTCTGACTCTGAATCGTCTCCAGAAACTCGGGCAAACTTGGCGGGTTCTGCGGGGCCATCTTCGTCTGAGTTTTCCCCTTTGGCCTAAGTAGTCCCGCTAGGGTCTCGAAGGTTTTCTACAGCTTGCTTCTAGCTCTTGATTCTGAGACTGTTGAGGGCTCGCTGCTTTCTGTGGGTTCTGAAAGACCCTCGGACATGGCTACTGAAACAGCCGCCAATGTGTTCTCAAA
>JADBJO010008505.1:134502-149841 GCA_016801955.1 Conus betulinus
TCATGATACATACAAAGACACAGAACTCATTTGAAATCATAGTTCAGCCAAATGTATTCTTGAATTTTGCATCAAAACATGAAAAAGTATTATCGACTAGATTGTTGACAGATTAATTGTACATAACTGAACACAAAACGAACAAAAAGAGCATTTTACTCATAGTGGAGTCACAGCAGATTGACATAGTTCATTCATCGTGTCTTCGTAAGCATACTGTCATTAATCAGCCATCTGTGTGAAAGGCTGCAAGACATTTGGCATGAAGCCCACATTGCACTTGGTGCACTTGTCACTGCTCTTCTTGCCACAGGAAGCACACCTGAGTCGCTTCTGGACACGCTCCACAAGATGATCTCTGCCGTCAAAGCGAAGGGCCAGTGCAACTCGCTTGTCAAGCTGGGCAGGGCGACCAAGTGGACGTCCCACGTGATGCTTTTTCACTGATCTAGACAGGTAGACTGTGGCAATGGCTCGTCGCACAGCAAGAAGATCTAGGGGGATTTTCTTCTCCAGTGGGCGTGGCCTGGTGCAAGTGCCAGGTTTGCTGAATGGCCAAATCCAGGCAAAATGAGAAAATGGACCACCACCATTTCTTCGATCAGATGGAGACGCGGTTCTTGTCAATATATTCTGGTCCATCCTATCAATCCCTCCCATGGTCTTGTTATAGTGGTTGATGAGAGCTGGCTGATCAATGTTGATGTGCTGCCTGGCTTGTCTGGAAAACCTTCTAGTTTTTTCTGTGTAGGATCCACGCCCACCTTGTTGGAGACCACATTGACAACGTTGTTGTCATTCCAACGAACCACGATTATGGCATTGCCTGTGTCAGTGTAGTAGTCGAAGGCGCCCCTTGGAGTTTTATTCATCTCCTGTACTGATCGCAGTGGACAATCTTCAACCCGATTTGCACGAATGGTTCCTGTGCATGCAATGCCTTTGGAAGAGAGGTAGTCCGCGAGTTTCAGTGATGTGAAGAGGTTGTCAAACGTGAGGTGGAAAGCATCTTGTCCTTGGATTTCAGATACAAGATAGATGACAGCTGATCCTCCCATTCCCACACCAGGGCAGGCCGCAACAGCTTGCCTTCCTTTCACCCCTTGGTAGGGCACAAATTGGACGGCGTATCCCAAGGGGGTAGAAGGACCCACATCTTGAATCCAAATCGGATGGGTTTGCCTCTTATAAATTGTTTTGAGCCATGGCGACCATAGTACGGGACCATGCTCTCATCAATGCTGAGATTCTGTTGTCTTTGAAAGTAACGAAGGCTTCTTTCATTCAGCGTGGTCAGCAGTGGTCTGACTTTGGCCATCTTGTCATCAGCATCAAGGTTGGTGTTGTCACTCACATGGAGGTATCTCATGATCTCCTCGAATCTGTCTCGGCTCATGGCTGAGGTGACAGCTGCATTATGAATGTCAGTGTCATTGGACCAGTACATTCTGCGTCGGGGAAGTGTGCAATAATCAGATAGAAGTAGGATGGCCAGAAAGGTGCGAACCTCATCGGGTGAAAGAGAAAAGGTATGATTACCTTTGAATGCTGCATACTTTTTGCTTTGCTCGGTGATCAACTCAATCACATCCTCATCGAAAAAAAGTTCAAAAAGTTCCAATGGATCAGTTGGAAGGGAGGAGGTGTTCCTTTCTGGGGTGAACCATTTGAAGCGATCTTTCTGGCGCTGTGACAAAGTCAACTTTTTTCCAAGATCGCCCTGCATGGAATGGCCTAGCTGGCATTTTCTGTGGAGTTGTAGCTCCAATGGCCGTGTGTCCAGAGTCAGCTTTACGTTTTTTTGCCACGCTGTGAAGAGATTGCACCGTTCTCTGCATTCCCCAGTTCAGAAACTTGTTCATCTGAATCCTGCACACACACACACACACACACACACACGCACACGCACGCACGCACGCACGCACGCGCGCGCGCGCGCGCGCGCACACACACACACACACACACACACACACACGCACGTTTTAGATACTGAATTATAGTATTTTTGAGAGAGAGAGAGAGAGAGAGAGAGAGAGAGAGAGAGGGAGGAAGGGAGGGAGGTAGGGAGGGAGAGGGAATAGAGGGAGGTAGGTAAATGAGAAAAATAACTATAAAAACTGACCATGTCGTTCTCTTGGGGAGTAGACTGAGTGCTGTCACCACCAGTGATCTGTCTTCCGTCAGCATAAATGACTGTTGCTGAAGCAGATGACTGAAGTTGCTGCCCACTCAGATTGTGAATTTCAGCATCTTCATCTCCACTGTCCTCGTCCGTCAATTCATCTGTAGGTGGGGGATCAATGTAGATATTGGCAGTTTGGAAAGCAGTGTCCGTTTCAAGGATGTCCAGTACTTCATTTACGTTGTATCGTCTGCAAAACAGAGATCGTTTTGATAAAGTAAGCACCAAGGAAGTCGAGCATGCACATATTTAGGTTAGTTTGACTATTGGCTGTTTTGGTGCTTTATGTCTCAGCCACTTTCGCGGATCAGAGACGGCTGGTCACATTGTCCTGACACTAGCGAACCAGTTTCAGTAATGCCGGGATTCAAACCCTTGACCTTTGGAATAAGAGTCGAACGCTCTACTGACTGAGCTATCCAGCTCTTTGATTGGTTTGACTTTATTTCATCTTTAGAGATAAGGTGAGATTAACAAAGAATACATGATGTGTCATGTGTGTGTGTGTGTGTGTGTGTGTGTGTGTGTGTGTGTGTGTGTGTGTGTTTTCTCCTGTGCCTATTTATCGATCCTATAACTAATAAACTTACGCAATGAAATAAACAAAAAATATAATATACATCAAAATTATAACACATTATCAAATTAAATAACAATGTAACATAAATATTTCACCACTGTTACAATTTAGACTGATTTCAAACACAAAAAGCTAACACTGGCATGAAATGAACAACCTGTACCCTCTCGTGCCTAGCGTCCGTATAGTGCAACGCCTATAGAACGCAACAAATTTTACCTATTATAAACAATAAGCTTATATCATCGCACACGGTTTTAGTTTATATCCTAAGTATCACATTTACTTCAATAATATCATTAAAAATGTGTTTGACAAAAAAGATATTGACTTACCTTTTGCTTTGACCCATCTTGACGGTTTTCAACCATGTGGTTCATCACAAATGGCCGACAACCGGAAATAGATTCCAAGGGAGGTAAACGCTTGTTTGTATTAGAATTATAGAAGTTGCTTCCCTTTAACTACTTATCACAATTTAGTTGCCTTATCTTTAACATTAAGCCAATAAAGGCAAATAACTATAGCGTCCCACTATAGGGACGCTAAGCATAAATGGTTAAGGCAGTTTGAAGCCGCATGGTCTAAAATCATTTCAGACCCAGAATTTTAAGCATGATAGCAGGGGTTAAGGTTGACTTTGACTGTCCTTTAGACCAGTTATCCAGGCTATCTTGCACTAAAACAAATGTCATAATCAGAAAGAGTGCAAGATCATTGATTCAGAAGCTCAAAAGTTGATTGCTAAGAAAGTAATATCCCCATGTGAGCATTCCCCCGGTGAAGTTATTTATCCAGTTTTTACCAGGGACAGACAGATGGATCTTATCGCATGATTTTAAATCTAAAAAAGACTCAATTTAGAAGTCAGTTATCATCATTTCAAAATGGATACTCTGAACACTGCCCCGACTTTGATAACTCAAGGATGCTTTATGTCCTCAGTTGATCTGAAGGATGTCAATTATAGTGTAGCAATCCATGAACGGCACAAGAAACTACTCAGATTTCAATAGAGAGATCAACTCAATGAATTCAATGCTTTACCCAATGGCCTATCATCAGCTTCCCATTTGTTCACAAAGCTGTTGAAACCTGTCTATGCCTCCCTTAGAATGAAAGGTCATGTATCTATGGGGTTCTAGGATGATTCTTTGTCGATTGGAGTCACAGACAGCAGCTGCATGAGGAATGTTACAGACACCACTGAATTGTTTCAAAAGTTAGGATTTATCATTCATCCAACCAAGTCGGTTATTCAGCCCACAACAAGGATTCAATACCTTGGAGTCGTTATAGATTCTGTCTCCATGAAAGTCACTCTTAGCACTGAAAGGGCTGTTAGCATACTGTCTAGTTGTAACAGGCTTCTTGATGAGCAATGTCACACTATCCCTGAGGTTGCTCAATTTACAGAAAAAATCATTGCTAGCTTTGCTGCTGTCAAACACTTATGTTACTTGCTTTACTCTCTGGTCAGAGAGGACAGACTCTCCATAGTCTTACTGTTGATGATGTAAAAATCCATGAATCTAAATGTGTGCTTGTGTATAGCTCTCTTTTGAAACAATCCAAACCAGGGACTCACTTAAAGCCTCTAGTCATACCTTGTTTTGAAAACAAGAGATTTTGTCTGGTTCACCACCTTCGGCAGTATTTGAAAAAGACTGCTCACTTACGAACTGGGAAAGTACTTTTTATCAGTTGCATAAAGCCTTTTGCACCTGTGAAAAAAGATACCATTTCCGTTGAATGAAAGATGTGCTGTTTATGGCTGGAACAGACATGTCGAAGTACTCGGCTCACAGCACTCGGGCTGCTAGTACTTCTGCAGCGTTAAGCAGAGGTGTACCAATAGACAACATCCTTAAAGCATGTGGTTGGTCAAACAGGAACTTTTTTCACGATTCTACCACCGGATCATTGAACAAAATGAAGATGTAAATGGTGGTTCTACGAAGAATAGGAGTTTTTCCCAGTCCGTGCTGGGCACATTTGTAGACAAAGGGAAGTAACTCACATTATGGGCTGATTGCCTTTCACTTTTCAGAGCCTGACGTGTTAAGGAATAACGTGTGATCCCCAACGCTAAAATCTCCACATGTACACGTCTGACCAATCAGCAGACGAGGATTAATTTGAAAATTAAATGAGACTTACCTGGAAGTTGAAGTTTAATGGAGATTATTTCGAGGATGCTGTTGGGTAAGGTATACATCTGCCCACCCATCAGTAACTCGACGTACTTCCACTGAACCCTCCCTTCCGAGTTTGTTCTCTGGGATCACACGTAGCTGAAGTCTGGGGAGCGCGCGCGGTTTCGTCCTCCACGCGCGGTTACCTCCGCCCAACAGCATCCTCGAAATAATCTCCATTAAACTTCAACTTCCATTTAAGTCTCGTTTAATTTTCAAAATAATCAGGCTTTGCTGCTATAAACATTGAAATCGATCAGTCTTTTACTATGCAACAGATGATAAATAAACGCTTTGCATGGAAACGTATGTTGTATTAGCGCAATAAAAGTAGAAGTGAAATTAAAAGATGCAGTGGTATATTGTGGGCCCATTAATAAATCAAATCCAAAAGTATATCATAGCACTTTTTTAAATGTTAGACTTAAATCAGCAGGAAATGTTTTGCTCCAAATATTCGAACACAATGGAGAAAATGTGAACACCAGCGACAAAGATTGCTTTGTTACTGTTTTCGCACATGTTAACGTCTCGTTATCACTGTGTTTGTTACCACCATGCAAAAACACCACTAGGTGCTATTGCATATGTGCTTGGCATCACTCCTGCTATTTTGTACGACGACGGTCATCATACTACTTTTCAACACACTGTATGCCGATAGCAATACTTAGGTGGACTCATGACAAATCATTGCTAGCAGCTAGTCATCATTGTCTTTATTACATTGTTTCTAAATCCTGACTTTAACTCATTCCTCCGTCTTTGTCCATGATTACACCACTCTTACCGCTATCGTTGTCTCTATGATTACAGCACTCTTACCTCTGTCTTTGTCTCTATGATTACACCACTCTTATCTCCGTCTTTGTCTCTATGATTACACCACTCTTACCTCCGCTTTATCTCTATGATTACACCAATCTTATCTCCGTCTTTGTCTCTATGATTACGCCACTCTTATCTCCGTCTTTATCTCTATGATTACACCATTCTTATCTCTGTCATTGTCTCTATGACTACATCACTCTTACCTCCCTCCGTCTTTGTCTCCATGATTACACCACTCTTACCTCTGTCTTTTGTCTCTATGATTACACCACTCTTATCACGGTCTTTGTCTCTATGATTACACCACTCTTACCTCTGTCTTTGTCTCTATGATTACACCACTCTTACCTCTGTCTTTGTCTCTATGATTACACCACCCTTATCTCCGTCTTTGTCTTCCTTATTGTGACCGCACATTGGGTAGTCAGCACTTCGTTCTCTGGTCATAAACCAGTGTTAAGCTGCGCCTAGACCCTGCACACTTAGTCGGAACTTTACCAGATGATTTCTTTTTTTTTATTCATTATTTTAGGCAGACACCTCTCTACTTGAAACGTAATTTTAAAGGAATGATACCACACATCTTTATCGTTATCTTCAATTTCCGAACGCCAGTTTTGTTTGTAACACAAAAGAAGTTTTTTCTTCAAATTCTGATATAAACCCCTCCACTGAGCCAACACATTGGCACAACCATGCTATCCAAAAGCTATTTTCTGTTCGAGTGTTCTTATGGTGCCCGGTTTGTGTTTATCTGCTTCTAATTGTATATACAGCATATCATAACCTACATATTCTTTTAGTTGGTCATCTTACCAGTTGCAAGTAACATTTATTACATTTTACTGCTGTTCATATGAACAATGGATATCTTCCTGTTTGAGAGAGAGAGAGAGAGAGAGAGAGAGAGAGAGAGAGAGAGAGAGAGAGAGTACGACGCTTCAGTGACAGCTTGACAGCAGGGTCTTCAGGGAACCAACCCTGCCCAAACCACATCCACCCACACTCCAGCCCACATTCCCAACCCACACCCCCAACCCACACCCGCAGCTCACACCCCAACCCACATCCCCAACCCACATACACTCAACCTCATCCGTTGCAGACACGTGTTTCGGACCGGGCTCTCTTTACATTTTTTTTTACCTTTACCGGATGACGTTTTTTGACTACACAGACCTGATCGTGTGGGTCGCTCAAGACCCACACATGCTGTAGACGCTTTTCCTATAGCGTATCCCTATTCAGATCGCGTGTCTTATAAGACCTGATAAAGGGCTGTTCAGCAACTTAGTCCTCACCCGAATGGCGTGGGTCATGTGTGACCCATTAAGATAAATAGGTCCTGGGGGAATCGCGACTAATTACACTGATATTTGACTGTGCCCATACATGAAATTTCTGTGACCAATGGCTATTAAGATCGTTGAGGAAATCCTAAGATTTCGTGAGCATAGCTCTAAACGTTCATAAGATGTGATGTTTTTTATTGAGTCACTGGGTCGTGGAAGACCCAGGAAGCACGGTAAAGGTTAAGTAGACAAAGCACATCTAAGTCAGGACACTGAGTTTCAGTTTCAGTCTCAACAAGCTGTCGCTGCGTGCGGACTGGTCCCATATAAGCTGGGCATCATCTGCTTAGCGACGAGCTTATAGAGCACAGGATTGTCCGCGG
Source organism: Conus betulinus (assembly GCA_016801955.1). Lineage (NCBI taxonomy): Eukaryota > Metazoa > Mollusca > Gastropoda > Neogastropoda > Conidae > Conus > Conus betulinus. The sequence continues at coordinate 141,966 of JADBJO010008505.1, forward strand.
ATGGATAAACTAAAGAATTCAGATGACAGGATTTCAGACGAGGGCCTCATGGACACGACAAGGCAAAGGTCTGACCTGTGCATTTTATCCAGCGCGCTGACCAGACCTTGGGTAGCCTACCTACCTAGTATTGTCTGTGCCGCTATTATACTTGTATTTGTGTTTACGAATGTGTGCACGCGCATATATGTTGCGTGCGTGCATGTGTGCGTGCGTGTGCGTGTGTGTGTGCGTGCGTGCGTGTGTGTGTGTGTGTGTGTGTGTGGTGTGTGTGTGTGTGTGTGTGTGTGTGAAACTTGAAACTTGAACTTTTTTTATTGTCACTAAACACCATTAAAGGATTTATGGACACAAGAAGGCGATGATCAAACAACTCATCGTCCAAGGAAATAATGATTTGTTCTTTTTACACAAAAAATGTGTGTGTGTGTTGCGTGCGTGCGTGCGTGCGCGCGCGCGCGCGCGCGCGCGCGCGCGCGCGTGTGTGTGTGTGTGTGTGTGTGTGTGTGTGTGTGTGTGTGCGCGTGTGTGCGTGCTCGCGTATGCTGTGTGTGTGTACATGGGCCCATGTTGATGCACACATATGCATGTGTATGCGTGTGTTCAGGTGTTTATCAGTGGGGGCGTGTGTGATCTGTTGAGATGCAATTGAGGTAACGCATTGAAGGAACTAATCTGTGACAGAGTTAATGCAAAGAGTACTTAAATGTCATGTGACAAAGGTAATGCACAGTGTAATCATATGATGAAAAACTGGTAAAACCTGATGAAAAATAGGTAAAGCAGTAAGTGTAATCATGTGATGTGATAGGGACAGGACATATAATGATGTGTTGAGACACAAGGGGGTACTGATGATCTGATGTGACTGAGGTAACCACAGAGTTGAATGTTTGTGTGATGTGACAGGGATAGGACATAATTATAACAATGTGTTGGGACATGGAGTGTACATTGGTTTTGATGATCGATGTGACAGAGGTAAACAACAGGGTAATCCCCTATTCTAATACGGAACGTGTTTCCACACCTACCACAGTGACACACCTTTTGTGTAGAGGTCCATTAGGTCCACAGTGTGACTTCCTTTGTATAGATGTCAATTAGGTCCAGAACAGCAAAACTGGTGAAGTAGATGTTGAAGGAGGATTCACATGGTTTTCATCTGTTATAATAATGAGGATCTTAAGGCTGCCAAGGGTTCCATGAACAAGAATGAAAATGTGGCAGTCTTATACAAGAGAAGTCGAATTTCACCAAATTGTTTTGCTGAATATAGTGCCTTATCTGTGTCTGGTGAACATGTCTTTTGCGGTAGAGTCATTCCAGCTGTCAGAAATGAAAAGTGATAATAAACTAGTGATTAATCAACGAGAAAACCATGATATAATTAAATATATAAGAGGGTCCGACGCTCAACCACCGAGCTAAACTAGCACCAAGAATTTTGGAGAATATTTGATGGTGATTTATGTACGTCATTTTAGATTCATGTGTTATTTAATTGCATCGTGTTAACTAGTTAGTTTTAGGCATTACTCTAAATCACATGTTCATCTTTGCATATATTTCATCATAGACTGTATCAGATGGCAAACCCCACAGTGAAATACAACACTTTACCTCAAAGACACCATTGTTGTATTCACTGAAGTGTAAACAACAGACCCCTTTCAGACACAAGAATTCTGTTGACAGCGAAAGAAGCGATCAGCTTACATGATGATAGCATGTTCTGTAGCTTCTTTTATAGTCATCAGCTTGCACGATGATAGCATGAGTGTCTGTAGCTTCCTTTATAGTCATCACTTGCACGAATAATAGCATGAGTGTCCACTTCTTTTGTATTCATCCAGAATTACTACGAAAAGTTTAGAACTGATTCCAACTGGTTTCCTGTCACGGCACTTACGAGGGATACCTTTCTCTGTGTGTGTGCGCGTACGTGTGTGTGGTTCTCCAGGTATATAGACTGTTTTCTGGTCGTTACGTGAAGAAAGTCACTAATCACGGGGGGGGGTGTTCGTGAAGGTATATTGGTCAGGAATTAGTTGAAATAGAAAGAAAGAGGAGGGGTGGTGGTGGGTAGGGTTGACATACTTTTCGTACGTCTGGTGAATAAACAAATGACTACGTCTTGGCGGTAGTGCATAATCATTAGAAATCTACACGTTTTAGATCAACACACGTGTTAATGTATAGTAAACGTTGTCATTTGCTTTCCTTGATTGGTGGGGGTCAAATCGGTGGGCACGTTACGCCAAACGTAATTTCCATCTCCATTACTGTGTAAACATTGAACCACTTTTCAAAATCTCCAATTATCGTTTGCCATTATGTGCTCCTACATACAGAATCCACCACCCACACACACCACACACACACACACCCACACCACACACACACGGTGCGCACACACGCAAGCACTCACGCTGCGCGCACGCAAACACGCACTCCCCTGTAACGCAACACCCACCACCACTCACCACACATACAACACACCCCCCACACCCAACAAACACACACACAGCACACACACACACACACACCACACACATACCCACATAGAGAGATAGAGAGCGAGAGAGAGAGAGAGAGAGAGATAGAGAGCTAGATAGAGATAGAGAGCTTTTGCTTTGAATCTATGACGAGGCTCAAACACCAAAAACAAACAAACAAACAAAAATGTCAAACTTTACCCAGAATTCACTGCGGTTCCAGCTTCGTTGAGCTTGCTTGACCAACATGTCTGTTTGACTCTCAAAGTGCCCGCAAATTTCGACAGCACATCTTGATCTGGAGGACTACATTGCTTTTGGCTTCTCTGCATCGTCTGCTTAGCGATGAGCATATAGATCACATGGATTGTCCGCTGATGTTTTACTAATGAAATTCAGATGACGGATTTCAGACGAGTGTCTCATGACACGACATGGCAAAGGTCTGCCCTTTGCATTTTTTAATCCAGCGCGCTGAACCAGACCTTGGGAAGCCTACCTACCTAGTATTGTCTGTGCCCCTATTATCTGTATTTGTGTTTACGAATGTGTGCACATGCGCATATATGTGCCTTGGGTGCATGGTATGGCGTGCCTGCGTGCGTGTCGCACCGCGCGCGCGCGCTCGTGTTTGTGGGTGTGTGTGTGTGTGTGTGTGTGTGTGTGTGTTTGTGATAGTATATGTCTCGTGTGAGTTGATGAACCTGGTATGCTGCATCGAGTATAGCTGTTGTGTTTGCGTACAATATTGCCCATCGTTGATGGCACACATCTGATGTTGTAATAGCCTGTGTTCCGAGGTGTTTATCAGTGGGTCGTGTTGTTATATTTGCGAATTCAGGGTTGCGGTAAATGAATATAAGGAAACTAATCTGTGACAGCAGTTTAATGCAAAGATAGGTACTTAATCGGTCATGTGACAAAGGTAATACACAACTGTAAAATCAATATGCTTTAAAATTGGGTAAAGCATGATGGAAGGAATAGGTAAAGCAGTAAAGTGTATCCATGTGATGTGATGAGGGACCAGGACATATAATGATGGGTTGAGACCAAGGGGTACTGCTGATCTGATTTGCCTGAGGTAAAACGCACAGAGTTACAATTGTGTGATGTGAACAGTGTATTAGCCATAATTTATACCAATATGTTTGTGTTGGGACATGGGGTGTAAACATTGGTTTTTGATGATCGATGTGACAGAGGTAAACACAGGGTCATCCTCTATGCTAATACGGGATGGTGCTCTATGCCACCAAGTGACAACACCTTTGCGGTAGAGTCCCATAGGTTCCACAGTGACACTACCTTTGTCTAGAGGTCAGATTAGTCCGAACAGGTAAACTGGTGAATTAGAGGTTGACGGAAGGATTCACAGTGTTTCATCTGTTTGCATGATAAAGAGGTATCGTAAGGCTGCCACGTGTTCCATGAAACAATGACCAAGAAGGAAAATGTGGCGGATCTTATACAAGAGAAGTCGAATTTCAACACAATGTTTTTGCCTGATTATAGTGCCTTACTGTGCTCGTCAACATGTCTATTTGCCGGTAGAGTCATTCCAGCTGTCAGAATGAAGCAATAAAACTAGTGAGCAATCAACGGGAAAACCATGATCTAATTAATAATAAAGAGGTCCACGCCACCACCCGAGCTAAACTAGCACCAATAATTTTGGAGAATAGTTGAATTGTGATTTATGTACGTCATTTTATATTCAGTGAGTTTTAATTGTATCGTGTTACTAGTTAAGTTTGTCCTTACTCTAATCTCATGTTCATCTTCCATATATTTCACCATATACGTATCAGATGACACTCCCGCAGGTGAAATACAGCACTTTACCTCAAAGATCACCAGTGGTATTCATTGAAGTGCAACAACAGACCCCTTCCGACACAAGAACTCTGTTGACAGCAAAAGCGATCCGCTTACACGATGATAGCATGATTGTCTGTATCTTCCGTTATGGTCACCTGCAAGATGACAGCTATGAGTGTCTGTAAGCTTCCTTTATAGTCATCAGCTTGCAGCAATGACAGCATGAGGGGTCTGTAGCTTCTTTTAAGTCATCACTTGCCGATTATCGCCTAGTGTCATGTAGCTTCCTTGTTAGTCATCAGCTTCACGATAATAAGCATGATTGTCCCACTACGTTTTGTAATTCATCCAGAATGTCACGAAGTTAAGAATGTCTCGGCTGGTTTTCCGGTCACGGCACTTATAGCATACACCTTTCTCTTGTGTGTGCCTGTATGTGTGTGTGTTCTCCGATATATAGATAAAAAAAAAAAAAAAAAAGACAGTTTCTGGTCGCTAACAAGAAAAGTTCACTAATCACATTGTTTCGTGAATTCCTGGTCGGGAATTAGTTGAAATAGAAGAAAGAAGAGAGGTGGTGGCGGTATGTTTGACATAACTTTTGTACGTCTGGTGCAATAACCACAGAGAAGCGTCTTGCGGTAGTGCTACGCATTGAACTCTACCGTTTAGATCCAAGCCCCCGTGTTTGATCATAAGTAAACGTTGTCAGTTGCTTTCCTTGATTGAGTGGGGGTCGAAGCGGGTGGCCCGTGTACAGCACACGTATTTCATCTCCGTATGTGACAGACCACTTTTAAAATCGCCAATGGCGTTTGCCATTAGTTGCTCATCCATACAGAATCACACACACACACACCCACACACAACACACACACACACACACACACATACACACTCACGCACGGCACCACGCACGCACACACTCACACACCACACACCACACCCACCACACAGCACGAGAGAGATAGAGAGAGAGGCGAGAAGAGAAATCGAAGAGAGGGAGAGAGAGATAGAGAGAGATAGAGGGGTGGGGAGAGAGAGAGAAGATCTCGTACATTTTGTCTGTGATCTATGACGAGGGCGCAAAACAAAAAAACAAACAAACAAAAATGACAGTTTACCCCATAATTCACTGCGGTTCTAGCTTTTTTAGCTTTGCTCGGGCACAACATGTCTTTTTTTGACTCTCAAAGGACCGCAAAATTTCGACAGCACAGATTGATAGGTAGACTACATTGCTTTGCTGCGCATCATCTGCTTAGCAATAGCATATAGAGCACCAGTATGTCCCTGATGTTTAACAAAAGATTCAGATGACGAATTACCGACGAGTGTCGCTCCATGACACACATGGCAAAGGTCCGACCTGTGCTTTTACCGCCGCTGACCAACCTTGGTTATGCCTACTACCTAGTTTGGCTGTGCCAGCCTATTATACTTTTATTAGTGTTTTAACGAGGTGTGCACGCGCATATAGGTTCTTGGGTGCATGTGTGCGTGCACTGCGTGTGTAGTGCGCGGCGCGCGCCGCGCGCGTGTTTGGGTGTGTGTGTGTGGTGTGTTTTGTGTGTAATGCTATAGGTACGTGTTAGTTTGGATGAAACCTTGTATGCGTGCTCGGAGCGTGTGTGTGTACATGGGCCCCTGTGATTGCACACATAGCATCGTATGCGTGTGTTCCATGTGTGTTTATCGTGGTGCGTCTGTGCTGTTGAGATGCAGTTGCGTAATGCCTAATAGGACTATCTGTGACAGAGTAAGCAAAAGAGACTAAATGGCATGTGACAAAGGTAAACGCACAGTGGATCATATGAGGAAAATTGGTAAAGCATGATGAAAAATAGGTAAGATTAGTGTAATCAGGTATGTGATAGGGACAGAACTAAAATATGTGTTTAGCACGGGGTACTTGATGATCTGATGTGACTGAGTAACCACTGACATTACATTGTGTATGTTACAGTGATGAATATTATCCAAGTGTGGGGACATTTTGTGTACCTTGGTTTTTGATGTCGGATGTGACTGAGGGTAAACAACATGTATCCTCTATTCTAATGATGGAATGCTGCTCCACAACCACAGTGACACCTTTGGTGTAGAGGCCATTAGGTCCACAGTGACCACCTACCTTTTCATAATGTCAAGTAGGTCCGACAGCAAAACTGGTGAAGTAGATGTGAAGGAGGATCCATAGTGTTTTTCACCGGTCCATGATAATGAGGATCGTTAAGGCTGCAAGAGTTTCCTGAAAAGAATGAAATGTACGTTGTTATACAAGAAAGTCGAATTTCACCAATTGTTTTGATGAATACAAGTCTTCATCCTGTTCTGTGGGACAGTCTTTTGGCGTAAGCATTCCGCCTGTCAGAAATGAAAGCATATAAAACTGTGATAAATCATGAGAAACCATGATATAAATTACATATATAAGAGGTCCGCGCTCAACCACCGACTACACTAGCCACGATTTTGGAGAATATTTGGAATTGGTGATTTTATTTACTCCCATTTTAGATTCATTGATTATTCTAAATTGCATCGTGTTAACTAGTTAGTTTAGCCATTACTCTAATCACATGTTTCATCTTTGCATATATTTCACATAGACGTAACAGATGATACGCCCTGCAGTGAAATACAACACTTTTACTCAAAGATCACCATTTGCGTATTCATTGAAGTCAACAACAACCCCTTTCCGACACCAGAAATTCGGTTTACCAGTGAGAAGCGATCAGCTTACACGATGAATAGCATGAATGGTTGTTATCGTCCTTTAGACACCTCATCTTGCACAATGACAGCATGAGTGTTCTTTAACTTTTCTTTATGGTCATTCGCTTGCATGATGATCGCCTGAGTGTCTGTAGCTTCCTTTTGTACATCAGCCTTGCACGATACGAGCATGAGTTGTCCTTCTTTTGTATTACATCCAGAATTACTACGAAAAAAAGTGAGAACTGATTTTCGGCTGGTTTTTCCACTGTCACGGAACAGGTCCACTACCAGGGATACCTTTCTCCTCTGTGTGTGGGCCTTATGTGTTTGTGGTTCTCCAGGATTAGACTGTTCTGGTCATTAACGTGAGAAAGTCACTCCATCACAGTGGTTTCGTGATTCTATTGGTCGGGAAATTAGGGAAATAGAAAAAAGAGGAAGGGGTGGTGGTTGGGAGGTTGACATATTCCGTATGTCTGTGAAAAGAAACAAAGAATACGTCTTGGCGGTACTGCATAAGCATTACAATCTACACGTTTTAGATCGAACGACCTGTTTAATATATAGTATAACATGGTCAGTTGCTTACCCTGATTGGTGGGGGTCATATCGTTGCAGTTACATCACAACGGATTTCCTTTCGCATACGTGTAAACCTTGACCATTTTTTTTAAATCTCCATTATGTTGCCAGTAGTGCTCATCATCCAGAATCACACACACACACACCACACACACACACACACGCACTCACACACGCAAGCCCGCACGCGCGCAGGCAGAACACGCACGTCACTCCATGAACTCACACACCACACACACTCACACCCACAC
>JADBJO010008506.1:0-2500 GCA_016801955.1 Conus betulinus
ATTTCTGTCTTGTTTTGTGTCGTGCATTCATTAAAATGCGGTTACTTCCACACTTTGTTTGTGTGTGTTTTTTCCGCTTTTTCGTCGTGTTCCGGTAAACGCTGCAGTTTTGGTTTCATTCATCATGGTCATGGTCTCCAAAAGCAAATCATTATTTTCAATTGGGTACGGGCCATTCTTTTCTTTTCCTTCTACTTCTATTTCTTTCTTTGAAAGAAAGTTGTTAAAAATTGCATGTGGACATGATGCAATTGTTGCAAGAAGTAAAAGAAAGGGCACGAACCTTGCATTAGTACCCCATATTATACAGTGCAAAAAGTGATGATAAATAAGACTTTGCAGCACCAGATATGTGAAGAATCCACCGGATTGGAAAACCGTTATTTCGTAACACTGACACTGAGATAAGTTATACAATAAGATAAATAGGATAAAGAATAACCTACCTAAAACACACACACTGTTATGCACAAAACCTCAATGGGAAAATATAGCAAATAATCTTATTTGATTAGAAATTAGAAAACGTATTTTAAGTTAATGCAAGTGAGAACAGCTTATAGTAAAGGAACATAGGAGTGCAGTGAATGAATATACTATGATATTCCTTTTAACAAAATTAGAAGTGAAGTATAAAAGCCTCTTTCTTTCATAATCGGGAAAAAAAAAAAAAAGCCGAATTTTATGAAAAAGGAGCCGCCAATATGTTAAGAAAAACTAAAAGAACTAGAGTGAAAGTGGTTTTCGAACCAAAATACTATTAGTACTTCGAGTAGATTACTAAGATCACCACAACGCCACCATCACTACGATCATCACGACGCCCCTACAACAAAAACTACTGCTAACTGTTGCTTGCTGCCTAAACTTTTGCAGCTACTATGGCTGTGCCTTACTACTGCTTGTTGCTGCTTCTGCAGTACTCCTTGTTCCGTTCCTTTGTACAGCACCTAATCGCCAACACAGGGAATCCTCTAAGTACTTTACAAAAAATGCAATTAGAAAATAAATGTGACGAAAAAAAAAAATTCACCAGGATCAATCATTCTCTCTCTCTCTCTCTCTTCTCCTCTCTCTCTCTCTCTTCTCTCTCTCTCTCTCTTTCTCTCTCTCTCTCTCTTCTCTCTCTCTCTCTCCCTTGTCATGCATACATTATTTCAGCACATATCATTCATACTGACAATTCAACATAGCAACATGGTAATCTAATTCTACAATGATAAACAAACTATTCATAAAAGCACTAATGAGATGGGGGATGGTAAAACAGAAGGAAAATTACAAACAAACAAACAAACAAAACTAGAGAGAAGGTCAGAGAGAGAGGTCAGAGGAGGTGGGGAAGAGAGAATGGTAGGTAGGGGGGAGGAGAAAGGTAGGGAGGGTAGACAGAGACAGGGGGTGGGGGATGAGCGATTTTTAACGGAGTAGGTTTTATGTTTAGACGATTTTATTCAAAGTATGTTTCAGAAGGCTTTGCGAATGGGCGCTAATCATTAATCGAATAACTAAATTACTGAGACATAAAATGTTTATGCAAATGTTCCTTGAAAAGTTTTAAGAGTATTCATGTTTTTTTTAGATTCGGTGGAAGTGAGTTCCAGACATATGGTCCAGAGTAAGCTAGGCTTGTTTTGTATAGATCAATGCGTGGGTAGGGAAGAAAGAATTTCGTCGAGCCAGAAAAGCTGTTCGATCTTGTAAAAAGGGCATTGATATAACATGGCATAGTATCATGTCAAGATAGTAAACTGTCAAAAATTCCAATTGCCAAAAGGGAATATGTTCAGCGCTTTTAGTTTTTCGTCTGTTGTTAGAGATACAGCTGGATGGAGTAGCTTTGCTGCACGTCTATGGAGAGAATTCAGCCTTTTTTTGTGGACGTCACTACTCCGTCCCACACTGTTGAAGCGTATTTGATACGTGACATTATGTGTGCACTGAAGAAAAGTTTAAGCACATTACTGTTGACGTAGCGCTTAATTGAGATAACAGGAAAAGGTGTTTTTGAGACTACCTTGCATACGTTATTGAGATGAGATTGCCATTTCAATTCTTTATCTATAGTTAACCCTAAAACACGATGCTCATCTACCTGCTCGATAGAAGTGCCATTCAACTGAAGTTTTAGGCAAAGAGGAGTCAACTGGTGTTTTTGGCGGGTAGCTATAATCATAGATTTGGTTTTGGCTGGGTGTGTATGACCATTGAGTTTGAATGACACCAGTCTGACACGTCGTTTAGACTTTCCTGGAGAGAAGTTTCTATTGTCTGTAGAGATCACTACCATTCGTTTGGAGTGACGAGTCATCAGCAAATAAATCTGTCGTGACCTTTTCATCTGATACGGACAATGGTAAATCATTGATGAAGATGCAGAATAGTAGGGGGCCTAGTACTGAGCCCTGTGGGACTCACATCTGACAAAGTCTGAAGCAGAGGTTTTGCCATTAAGCACCACATACTGAGTCCTATCGTTCAAGTATGATTGGAATGAGAA
>JADBJO010008506.1:7500-10000 GCA_016801955.1 Conus betulinus
CTGCACTGTGGCTTGATCAGAGTGTGTGTCTGTTTCTGAGTCGTTCTGAACCTCATGCTCCCCATTTTCATTAACGTGGAGCAGCATGGAGAACTTGTTGGAGGTGGGGAAGGCGGACAGAGCAGAATCAGTATGGCTGCCAGAGAGAGAGAGAGAGAGAGAGAGAGAGAGAGGAGAGAGAGGAGAGAGAGAGAGAGAGAGAGAGAGAGAGAGAGAGAGAGAGAGAGAGAGAGAGAGAGAGGTCTGACTTCAACAAACTGTAAATCATCCGAAATCCCACGCCAGACCAAGGACAAGAACGTTTCAATCCTTTCGTCTGTACAATAAGGCCTATCTTCTTCACACCACTGAATACTTCTGGCAAGGGAGGTAATGTTAAACAACGACTCCAGAGTTGTTTTTCCTGTTCCCTTGTAGCCACAATTAAAGACACTGTATTTTCATAACAGTCGATGTTCATGTGACGGAAAAACTCACTAAAACGGATTGATTGTCCGGGATTCTAAGGAATACTTTGTCTGCCAGTAAAGAGCTGTTGTAGGTGTCCGGGCTGTAGCTCTCAGTCTGTATGCATCCTGATTTTGAGGAGAAAAAAAAAAACCCCTGAAAATTCCTATTCAACACAGTTTGATGGGATGACAAAGATCATCTCAGGCTTCTGTGATACCTAAAATAATGAGTATTTCATAGGCTTTTAAACGACCTGACAACATCCTCACCTTCTGAACTATAAACCTGATCTCACATCATATGAAGAAATTAACACGATAAGGAGTGATGATAACATTTATGTATGTATTTTTGGCAGTTTCGTAAAAATGTGTTGAGCATCAAAAGGTGTTATTTCAAAAACAGATCCAGTTAACCGCCTCACTTCCAGACCGGCAAATACATTTACCACTGACCGCAAAATTGCAGAGATTTAAATATGACTACGTTCTAATACTGATTTGAACTAATATTAAATGTCTGCACACACACACACACACACACACACACACACGCACACACACACACACACACACACACACACACACACACACACACACACACACACACACACACACACACACACACACACACACACACACACGCACGCACATATACGCAAGCACGCACGCGCGCACCCCGTAAAACATGAAAACAAATGTTCAAGCATTGAGCCGCCAACTGAACACACACACACACACACACACACACACACACACACACACACACACACACACACACACACACACACACACACACACACACAAAAAAAACCACCAATGAAGTAACGAGCTTCGACCTGCTGGTCTTCTTCAGGTTTGTGTCTTTTTCCAGCCATAAATATGTTATTTAGACCTTGTCATGCAAAACAGTCTACGATTACCTTTGAATACATCTATCAGATATGTAAATTACGAACCTATTTACCCTTTTCCGGTTGCTCTCTGTCTCTGTCTGTCTGTCTGTCTCTCTATCTCTGTCTGGGTCATCGCTCATGGAAATGGTCGTTTGTTTTAAATATCAGTTGAGAATAACCCTTCTCGCTATGAGGGAGGGCAGCTTTTTCCCTTTCTTTTGCTTTTTCACGTAATTTTTTGTGATGTTCTAGACAGTTGATTTCTCTTAGATGTGTATATGATGAATGTGTTTAAGAACAACAATATGAGATTGGGACTGTGATAAAGTTGGAATACACACACACACACATGCACTTATGTACACACACACACACACACACACACACACACACACACACACACACACACACACACACACACACACACACACACACACACACACTGAATTAATTCACCTGACTCGAACTTGTGTATGATAACGCAGTCTGGAATGAGATGAAAACCTAAACTTGAAGAAAAGTCACATCAGCAAATTTCAGCACGGGGGAAAAGAACTACCATAAACATCCGCTTTTGCAGATGACATCGATGGCCTGGCAGGCAGTGAACAAGAAGTACCAGCAGACCGGTGAAACAGTAAAACCATACGGCATGGAAATCAGCGCTGAGAAGACCCAGTTAGTGGCCGGACACCGATGCCACATCACTATTGATACAACTTTCCATCGACTGCAGTCAGGAACGTTTTGAACACTTCATCTCCCTGGAATCGACCACAAGCCATGAAGGATTCAAACCAGATATCTGCTCAAGGATAGCACAGTCAATATTGACGTTGTCCAGACAGAAGCCTGTGAGGATAGCACAGTCCACATTGACGTTGTCCAGACAGAAGCCTGTGAGGATAGCACAGTCCATATTGACGTTGTCCAGACAGGGGTCTGTATGGAAGACAGTAATATCTCCACATAACACGAAACCAGGCTTCTGCATGCGATGGTGTTCTCTGTTATGGACGGAACCTCATAGCGGATAGCGGATCTAGGAAGCAGATTCCATGCGTCTATCGTAAATGTACTGTGCATCAAACTAGCAAGCATCACATTGGACCATATTAAGATCTGCTGACGTTCGTTAACAACAAAGAACAAAAA
>JADBJO010008506.1:12500-14904 GCA_016801955.1 Conus betulinus
CAATCTCCCTAGTTAACCTGACTACATATTAACATTATCTGGACAGGTAGAGAAGAATGTCAAAAATCACTCAGGACTTTGACGGATTATACAGTATGATTTAATGATTAGTAAGTCAAGAACAAATGTTTCTTCTCACGCACCACAAACTCACACTAATTGCTAATAAACTCTAAAAGTGCTGTGAACTCTAATCTATCTCCCTTAAAGGCAAACACAACAAAGACTTTATAAAAGTGTGTTGAACGCAGACGCTCTTATGTAACTAACTAAAGAACAGAGTTTTAAAGGGGGAAAAGTGCTTTTTTTTTTCTGATTGAAAAAAGAACTATTTAACTTTCACGCGCTTGCGACGAAAACCAAATTATATGAGTCTCGCAGACAATTGGAATAGCAAAAGAAAGTCTGAAAGCTCCTTTACGGGATTTCTATAATAAGAGAAGAAGCAGCTGTTTCCCATTTAATGCAGCTGTAAACTCCATTTAATGTTAGTGAGCTTTCTCCCCATTGGAGATTGTCTCCCGCTTTGGAGACTATAAGCTTGCTGAAGGTCAATTTTGAGAAGCATTTATTATTCCCCATTCACCCAATCAAGCACATACTGTCCGTTAGGCAGAATCATCTACCACTGCAGGTATGAAGGCTTATCATCCCCCTATTTCCACAATATAAGACATAAGAGCAAGCTTTGTTTATAATTCAATATTTCTTGCAGTCATTGCAACACCAAGCTGCTCTGTAACTTGCTGGAATGGTGCTCGGTACTTATTCTTGGAATTTATTAGTTTATTGTATATTATATATATATATATATATATATATATATATATATATATATATATAGAGAGAGAGAGAGAGAGAGAGAGAGAGAGAGAGAGAGAGAGAGAGAGAGAGAGAGAGAGAGAGGAGTGTGAGTGTGTGTGTGTGTGTGTGTGTGTGTGTGTGTGTGTGTGTGTGTGGCAAGAGTGGGTGGGTGGGTGCGTGTGTTTGTGTATGTGTTGTGCCTAATTCGCCAATTTGCTGGATTTGCGTAGAAGGCAAAGCTTTTGGCCTTTTCACTTGATGAGCAAATGACTATCTATTCTGAGACCGGTGCAGGATTTGCCGAACGTGTGTCAGATCTTTGTATAGTTGCCTGTGAAATTGGCAGCTGGTTAGCGAATCAGCAACAAATGAATACACACAGTACGTACTGGCATATATCAACTCATAAACTCAGCACCGTTCTGGAATGCTAACATAGTGACTGTTGTATGATGACTGATGTATTACATCTAAAATGGTCCAAAGCTGGAGCAACATAAACGAAAGGTCTTTTTCTTCAGAAATCAAAGCAAGTCTTAGAAAACAAACCAACAGTAATATTACCCGTGCTGTTTGGAGCTTTAAAGGAACCATTTATTTTTTTCATCGGCTGTTCTAAAGATGGCAGTGGATGTAGCATAGTGTTTGGCTTTTTCGTATAGTATCGTCCTGACCTTCATCAAGTGTCATTTAGAATGGGCGGGATATACTATCCGCGTGGAAAACATCAAGACCACCGAACTGCTTCGATATGGCCATCCGAAGCAGGGGCAGCATGACCAAGGCAGATCTCTCATGTGGTACAAGGACACACTGGATGCCAACTTCAAGAGCTGAAACGACATGAACACATCACTTGCGAACATGCTGCATTGAAAGACCCTGCTGAAGCTGCCTTGTGTCATCAGGGTACACAGACATTAAAGTTGTAAAATTGCACAAAGCTGCTGCTATTCAGGCAGAGAAACAAGAGGAAGTAGAGCCCCCCCCCCACCCAAGTCCCACCCCCTGAAACATCTGCCGCTGACTATATACCTGAAAGATGGGTCTCCACTGGGACATGAGGACATTTTCTGGCACACACCTGCCTGCCTTCTCGTCTGTCAAATCGGCAGGAGATTCCTTCACATTGGCGCTTCTTTCTTTCCCCTTTTTCCTCGGCTGCAGAACACACACACACACACACACACACACACACACACACACACACACACACACACACACACACACACACGCACGCACGCACGCACGCACTCCCTCCTATCAGAACAAATAATCACACGCACGAAATAAAAACAACAAAATAACAACCAAACAACAACACATAAAAGTATACGACAGAGGGAAGAGAGAGAGAGAGAGAGAGAGAGAGAGAGAGAGAGAGAGAGAGAGAGAGAGAGAGAGAGAGAGAAAGAAAGAGAGAGAGAGAGAGAGAGAGAGAGAGAGAGAGAGAGAGAGAGAGAGAGAGAGAGAGAGAGAGAGAGAGAACAAGCAATAGAAACAAAAACGACAAAATAATAACAAGATAGAGATAGAGAGAGAGAGAGAGAGAGAGAGAGATAGAGAGAGAGAGAGAGAGAGAGAGAGAGAAACAAACAAG
>JADBJO010008506.1:22228-42228 GCA_016801955.1 Conus betulinus
ACGTGTCAGTGACAGATCCAAATTCTCACCCCTGGAAATGCCATCGCATTCTCGGTCACAAAGCTTGTTAAAGGATTATTGGATAAGAAAAATGATTTCAGGGTTAGACTACTCGCCAAAATTTGAAGAGGAATATTGACAAGTCTATTACTGCTGATATCAAGGGTTATTAGATTAGATAACGTTATGTTGGAAATATTTGTTAGCTGACAGTTCGCAAGATTGAGGTAGATCAGCATTTTATTGGCAAAGAGTTCAGTCATTTTCATGCCACTACCATTCACATTCAAGTACCGCACTTCAGGATAGCTAAGAGCAGGGAAAGATCTCAGACAGGTGAAGGCCAGACCATGACAAACGCAATGCTCTGGGCACTGCAGATCACACAGTAACTCATCGTCCTGTCTGGGACATTGGCTGATACCATCACACACCTGGTTTGGGTGCACGCAAACCTGGGAATCAAAACAGCGATAATGGACAGGGCAGACATAGCTGTCACAGTCAGCTTCATCTTCATGGTCTGGACAGTCGTAAAACCCGTTACACCTGGTAAATGTGGGCAAACATAACTCCTCGTGTGCGCACTGATAGTGGGTCTCCGGACACACCCGGCTGGAGGACGATAGTCTGTCCTGCACGGTGGGGAGAGGTGTTATGATGGTAATGCTATTTCTTGCGAAGTTACTGACAACAGGAAGGGGAGAGGTATTTCTGTATTTGTCCGACAGATACTGTTTCACAGGACACCTGTTTTCGTCGTCTTCTTCATTAACACAATCCGCTTGACCATCACACCACTGCGCTGTTGTGTAACACTGCAAAAAATCATCCCATGCACTGTAAAAATGATCCCATCAGTTGTCACATTTGATCGTCATGGAATGACACACAGAAATTAAGCATATGGTAAATTACATTCAATTGTAACGAGCTTGTAATAACACTGTATACTTTTACATCACTCTGCGGCTAATAAACACTAAATCTTTACGGATTTTATCCGTATCTCTTTGAAACACTTGTATGGATTGTTAACCTAAAATCGATAAACATTTTCATATTCACTCTAATATAGTGTATAATAGTATGTAGTATTAGTTACTGTATTCAGCATCAAATACAGTATGAACACAATGATGAAATGTATGACAGATCACAATTCACTTATCTAATGATGGGTAATACTGGTCGGCTTAAAAAGTGCATATGTCTGACTATACCTGTGTAACGGTTCCACACTTGTGAACATAGTGTTCCTGACAAGGAGAAAAGACACAGAAATGACTCGTCACTGTGGTCGCCACAATCCTGCCGGTGGTCACATACGAAAGTGTAGGGCACTCGCCCATTTTCTGACGCACATGCGTAAGAAGGAGGAAGTGATGTCATCCCTTGAACAGGACAGGAAGAAGCGAAAGGAATATCCAGTTGCAGGTGTGTGCACCAAACTGCACATCATCCATGCCCCAACAGACACTGCGAACGTCACAGGCCAAAAATGAATGTATTTTGTGGTTCAGAGGACAAGAAATAAAACGTGAGGTGAGAGAGACACGGCGCTTATATTCAGTGAGGCAGACTTCACTCTCAGTGTCCTGTTAATCGGTGTGTTGACCTTGCACAAGAAATAAGAAATAAGAAATGTATTTTCCATGCTTATTACAGTCCCATATTAGAAATGCCGTGGTCCAATAATACACATCGAGGCGGCGTTTAGTGTATGACAATGTTCTTCCCAGTCCACCACACTTGTAATCAAACAAGAATTGCCCAAATTTGTCTGCTTTCAAGAGGTGGGCTACGGTTCCATCTGTCCATACTAAGCTCTCCATGTAAACTAGAGAAAGTAAAATGAATCAAAGCGCAGAAGCAGTATTGCTACTATGATCAAAATTTAGTCACAATTCATTGATGGGTTCGATTCCACTCCCACCCCACCCCTTTGCTACTAGCAACTGCTTTCTTTTTCTTTACTTATTTGCTACATCTCTCTCTCTCTCTCTCTCTCTCTCTCTCTCTCTCTCTCTCTCTCTCTCTCTCTCTCTCTCTCTCTCTCCATAACTGCGTGTCTGTGGGGGTGGTTGAATCGACTATAATTTGTAGTAGTAGTGTGTCAGCATAAAGTGTGTGTGTGTGTGTGTGTGTGTGTGTGTGTGTGTGTGTGTGTGTGTGTGTGTGTGTGTGTGTGTGTGTGTGTGTGTGTGTGTGTGTGTGTGTGTGTGTGTGTGTGCATTTGTGTGCGTGTGTGTGTGTGTGTGTGTGTGTGTGTGTGTGTGTTGTGGTGTGCGTGTGTGCGTGCGAGAGAGATCCTAGACTGAACTGATTGGAACTGACAGACCAAACGATTCAAGCACACAGTAATCCATGTGAATCATTACATCAATGGCAGTGATGAGGTCGGTGAAATCAGTCCAATTTTGACGTCATACTGGTGAGTCTTCCACAGAATACTGAGGAACTCTGAGATATTATCCCGTGGTTTGAAACTTGCCAACAACGCCCCTTTTTTCTGGCACAAAGCGTTTGCTTGCAGGTGAGATACGTCTGTCCTCCATCCCAAAATGTAGCACTTGCCTCCAACGTCGAATCCTTCCTAGTGAAACAAAGGTATTGATGACCATTGTATTATTTGTAAATTATTTTGTGTATCAGGCAGGAGACAGTAAAGCTAACCCACAATGTGTTTGGGAGAAACCTGAAACAAGCAAGAAAGAGATCGTCACAATCCAAGAAACTGGTTGAAGCCAGAATTTTGTGTACATGAATGAGCAAATTATATTGCTCTCATGTCACCTATGGATCAGTCTTGACCGTTTCATTCTTTTTCAAACGAATCCGATTAGAGAGAGAGAGAGAGAGAGAGAGAGAGAGAGAGAGAGAGAGAGAGAGAGAGAGAGAGAGAGAGAGAGAAACAAAAACAACAAGGACAAAAAAATTATTCTCTAGGCCACTAGCCCTTAGAAATAGGGTCAAAATATACAGAATGTTATGTACGTGGAATAAAGCAATTGTTACAGTAAATAATATCTGATAATTACAACATAGTGGACTTAAATCTTTCATCAATTTCTCCTTCAATTGGTGAAATATTCCTTTGTCGGAGAGCATGAAAAATATACATGCAAGTTTTCTTATCGTATCTACTGACCCCTTGTGAAGTGTATCGGTGTACGTTTGTTAATACCTTTCAGATATTTGTTTCTTATTTCATCATAACTAGGACAGTAATGTACAAGATGATTTTTATCTTCAGTTACTTTACATGTTGAACAAGCAAGGTTTAGGTTTTCACTAAATATTCTCCTAAATGAAGAACCATTTATTGGTAGTACCCCAAGTCTAATTTCACAAGTCCGTCACGGAAGCATCTGATATCTAAAAACTGGAAATAAGGTTCGCTTTCCAGGATTGTCTTAAAAAGCTGATAATTTCTGTATATATCTTTATTCATAATAGATTCCTCCCATTCTTGTAAATGATTATCTTTCAGTCTTTGTTTGAATAAAGAGAAAAAAGCCTTTTCACATCCTACTCCTTATTTATCCATGCATGCCCAAACCCCATTCTGAACATGATATTTCTGATCTGACTTGCCCAACAAACTTTGCCCCTTTCATCTAATTTCCAAAGCATTGCATATGCAATCCTTGGGATTCTAGTCGTGTCCATCTTTAGAATTCTAAGCCAATATTTGATACATCTGAAATAAACTATTCACATATAATGGGTACCTCCTGTTTCCCCAAGAACAAACTTATTTGGTACCTTTAATGGGACTCGTAAAAATCGTTTGCATGCATAACTGTGAACCTTTTCAATGTTGTCTAATCTACTCATACCCCATATTTCAGCTGCATACAGTAATATAGGTTGTACTTGAGTGTCAAATATTTGAAAAAAAAAAAAACAAGATTTTGAAATACCATGCAATCTGCCAATAATTTGTTTCACACATTCAATGCAAGCTCTTCTGCCCTTCACCGCCAGAGCATCAACACACTTTGGTATGCTCATTTTAGTTGTAAACACAAAACCAAGAAGATAGTTATATTCATTTACTACTTCTAAAGAATCTCCATTTATATTCCATTTGTCGTTTTGCCTAGAAACCCTCCTTTTCGAAATACCATAACCTTTGTTTTGTCTTTGTTAATATTCAGAAATAGCTTTTTGCAAGATTCGTTCAGTACATCAATTTGATTCTGTAGATCTCTAGCAGTGTCGGACAGCAGAACAATATCATCAGCAAACAAAAGTATACATAGCTCAACATAACCTGGTAACAATTGGATACCATGTATTCCATTTTCTTCCACTGCAATAGCATTTCATTTATAAAAATTGAAAAAAAGTTCTGGGCTCAGGATGTAGCCTTGTCTCACCCCAACAGGACAATGAAAAAAATCAGTTACGCGATCCTCTATTCTGACGCATGAAAGAGCTGATTTATAAATAGCCCTTATTGCCTTAATAAATTTACCATGGATTTCTGTTTTTACCAAAATATCAATAATGATCCATGTTGAACTGAATCAAACGCTTTTCTCAGGTCCACAAAACATGCAAAAAGCTTTCCTCCTTTCTTTGAAAAACATTTCTGAATGATTGCATTCAAGGTGAAAATGTGGTCAAATGTAGAATACCCCTTCCTAAAACCTGCTTGGGACTCTGTTAGCTTCTTATTTGTTTCAATAAAGTTCACTAATCTCTTGTTGAGAATATTAGTATAGCATTTACTCATTAAACTCAAAAGTGACACACCTCTGTAATTATCTGTTACTGTTTTATCACCTTTCTTAAAAATTGGTACTATAATAGATTTTGTCCATTCCTCAGGATATTGACCTTTCTCGAAAAGATTATTAAATAATTTTGTCATGAATTTTACTGATTGTTCACTACATAGTTTCAGCATTTCTGCAGTAATTCCATCAATACCGCATGCTTTTCCATTTTTCAGTTTATGAACTGCCTCATAAACTTCTCTTTCATGAATAGGTGAGTTTAAATCACTGCAATCTGATTCGTAACTTTCAAAGCTTAAATTAAATGTTTTTATTTCTGAATTATTGAATAGGCTTTTAAAGTGGTGAAGCCACTGCTGGTCAGAAATTTCAGGACAAATGCGAGCCCTCTTCTTACTAGACATAAATTTAACATCTTTCCAGAACGCTTTACTGTCTTTGCCAAAACTTGCAAGTTTCCTCGCTTTTTCACGTTAAAAGCTGCTCTTTTTTCTTTTTAGCAGTGTTTTGTACTCCTTCCTATCCTGAACAAATTGCCTCCTTTCCTCTGATTGTTGTGTATTTGGCACAGTATATGTTACTTGCCTTGCTTTGTTTGATTTCCTCAGTATCATCAACGAATTCCTTGCTTTTATCTTAAACTGTCTACATTCAGATCAAACCACTGTGGAGGTTTAATCTCGTTATCAATACGGACACATTTGTTCATGCAGTTACTACTTAGCACCAAGATTCTAGAAAACAAGGTTACAGCTTGATTCACATCATTATCAATATTTGCTAGAGCTTGTAAATACCTTTCTTGCATCTCCTTTGTATTGACATTTTCAATGAACTGTTGCTCTAATGACTTATCCCAACATTGCTTTTCCATCCACTTTTTGCTTTTCTTACCTTGGCTGTCCACGTTTGCCTGAGAACTCAGGGTGGTTAACAGTTTGATACAAACAGGTAAATGTGATGAATCAACAGAGGACAGAATATTTAAAGAACTAATATAATTCTGTAAACATAAACCACTAGAAGTTATAAAGTAATCAATTGTGCTCCCTCCATTGTTCGATACAAAAGTGAGTGATGCATCAAAATCATAATTACTTAAACCATTGAGAATGATACATTCAAACGCTGTGCATAAATTCAATAAATCTCGCCCAAAACCTGTTATTTCTTTATCCTCAGAATGCCGAGTAAGCATCTGATCTGTATCTTCTTTATCCGATTTCCACACATTGTCCGTAAACAGTTCATTCTGTAATGATGCATTCATACATCCTGTCCTTGCATTCAGATCACCACATATCATAATGTAGAAATCTTCGTAACGTTCATACAAGTCCATCAAACATTGTTCAATGATTTCAATCCCATACCCATGCTCTGTCTGTGTCCAGTATCTGCTATCATATGGATGAATGTATATACAAATAAGAAACATTGGCTTATCTGTTTCTAATAACGTTCGATCAAGTTGCAAAATAATAACTTCGTCCAGATGTGTTTCAATTCTCTTAACAAATTGTGACAACCACTTATGCACAAACACACACACTCCACCTGAGCTGCGTCCTTGATTTTGACATTTAACGGGCTTTTGACACAAATACATTATAATCAATAAAAGGCAAAAATGAAATCGTATCCACGTA
Organism: Conus betulinus; assembly: GCA_016801955.1. Lineage (NCBI taxonomy): Eukaryota > Metazoa > Mollusca > Gastropoda > Neogastropoda > Conidae > Conus > Conus betulinus. The sequence goes on from JADBJO010008506.1 coordinate 28,626, forward strand.
AATGAATGTTTCATTCAATGAAAATATATCAAATGACAAAAGAGTTGACATAACGTCTGGTGTATCCAGTTTTTGCATCAAACCTTCGCAATTCCACGTACATATATTGATATAGTTACGGCTTCGGCCTCCCCGTCATTTAGTGTTTTCATCTCCCCCTCTTCCACCCCCTCCAGTTTCCCTTCCCCCACCATCACTTGTCTCCTCCATGATACCTTCTGTCTGTCTTCCTCCCATCTCTCCAACCACTCTCTCCACTTGCCTTCCCCCTCTGCCTCCCCCATCACCCCATCCTCCCCTTCACTCCCTTCCCTGCCCCCCCCCCCCCCCAACACTTTCACCCCTCTCCCTCCCCTGGCCCCCTTTCCATCCAGCACCACTGTCCCCCCTTCCATTTCCTCCTTCTCCTCTGTCCACCATCATACTATCTCCTTTCCCTCTTCCCATTGTACTGATGCGGTTAAAGCTCTCTGTAACCTGCATTTGTCTGCACCTCGTTTTGCTTCGAGTAAGACGACTGCTGTTTTGGGAGTTTCAGTCACCACAGAACAGTTTTGTGCCGTGGACTCACCTGTGGCAAGCTACATGCTTGCAAGATGGCAGGGGATTGGCTCTCTACATCACCTTGCTTCGTTCCCACTGCCACTGCCTGTTTCACAAGTGTCAAACTGCTGTCTGAAGTGTCTAAGGGTGAGGGTACAGTCGGTACAGGTTCCAACACAATTGGTGGGATTTGAGCAGATCGACCCACTGGGGTACACTCAGTTAGTACCAGGGAGTTGGAGTGCTCAACGTCTATTGCTCGATGAACATCATGGTGCGAAGGGGTTTTGTCAGTCACCAATGTGTTCCCTACATGGGCATCATCATTATGGGATGGGGCTGTAGGAGACACACTGACGGGGGATACCAACAAGTCATTGGGGGACATGTCATTTCTACCTTCCTCTTCCAGTCTCACCCCCCACTGGTCGATTTTTCGCCGGTACCTTGGTTGGGGGTTACATTGAGGCTGGGGTTTTGCGGGCGTGGAAAACATCTGGGACTGACAGGTCGATGGGTGGGACTTCTGGTTACTGTCCACAGTAACATATGTTGTCTGAACATTGTCTTTGTCAGCAGCAGTTGAGCTGAGTATGATCTCTTCTTGTTGGTGCTTGTCAAGTCTTTTTTCAGCTGTGCTGTCTCTGGTACTCTCATACTCTGCAGGTGAAGGGTATCTGTTATTGACCTTCGGCTTCTGACTCTGGAATGTCGGGAGTGCGTTCATGTCATAGGGGGTGGAGTGGATGGCCGTTCAGGCTGCAGATGCCTGGCTGGTCTGACCACTGGTCTGCTCTCCATGGAGGTGACTGGATGCGAGTTGAATCAGGTCCTCTCCTTGGGGAATACCACCATTTATTTCTGGGTCTGACTGTCTCTTCCCCATTGTCTTCCTGCTGTCAGCTTCTGCCGCGCTCCTTCTTCCTCTGACTGCGGAGTCAACAGGGCTGTCTTTTGGAAGTGATTTCCTATGGTTCCTGACTTGCTGCCGTGACTGGCTGTGATGCAGACGACCCTTCCAGAAATAGCGCTTCTTCCTGCTGCTTTTCTTTCTTGAGAACTTGGCTCTGTCGATGAGTAAGGTCGGCGGCCACTCTGACACCAATGGAGACAGCCATTTCTTTCCTGCTCTTGTGTGCCTGAAGAATATCGAGTTTATCGTTCCAGCGGTGGATGCAGGCGATGATGGGTCTGGGGTTGTTCCAGTCCTCGGTCTTGTGACCCGTGCGATGGGCACGTTCCATGTCATCGACTGTCCATTGTTTCTTGTCAGGGAAAAATCTGTTCAGAAGCTGAACAACTTTGCGGGTGCACTGTTGGGGGCTCTCATTTGGGCCTTCATACACGTGGAAAAATCTAAAGTTGTTTCGCCTCGAGAATGATTCCAGGTGGCCGATCTCCTCTTCAGCTTTCCTGCTAGCGTCACAGTGATAATCGTTCCATTGTTGCAAGCTGTCACACTGTTCTTCAAGAAATCTGCATCTCCTCAGTATAAGTTCTGTTTGCTGTATTAGTTTCTCATGCTGCTCTTGAAGGGAGCAACACCATTCATGCAGTTGGTCCACTGAACTAGCAAGCCCATCTTCGGATGGGTAAGCACCCGGATGATAGTTGGCCTCCCTGCGAGTCCACGGGTAACCTGCAAGGTGCATCATTCTTTTCTGGATCCTGTGTAACAGGGAAATCAGGGCAGACATCAGAACCTTGTGAATTGTTTGAACTGTGTTGCTGGACTGGGTCGAAAGCCTGGTTGTAGTTTGAGTGGTCATAGAAATTCTTGGCGTGGTCTCGTCTGTACTGACGACTATACACATCTGTTGGACCAGGATTACTCTCTACGTCTCCGGAAACAAGCAGCAGCCATGACAGGAAAAATATCAAAACAATCATGTCCTTGATGCTGGTTGATTCAATGCTGCACCTCACTCGCATACAGCACACTGTCCGGAGCCTCAGAGCACCAGGTCTTTGGAATGTGATCTGATGAAACCTGTAGGCAACAGCCCACATGCCAAAACAACGCTTCAGCCCAGAAAGAGCATCTTCAAAAAGCAGCAGATTTTTCCTTGATGTGTGTGTTTGAAAAAAAAAAAAAAAAAAAAACAGTCATTGCAGGTGCCTGTGCTCCTGTTCTCTCCAGACAAACAAACTACAGTCGGCAGTGAACACACCAGTATTGTCACAGGCTGAGTCAAAGGCCAGGAAAGTTTAATTCCCTGTGTCTGTAACCTTACCTGTCCACTGAGGTGAAAAAAAACGCGCACGTGCAAACCGCATGTTGTGCGTGGCTGCTTCGACTGAAAATGATCCAGTCCTGAGTTCCTGTCACAACACTGCTTTCTCTTTGAGTATTTATTAATCAGCAGAATGTACTGTCAATGCCACTGTCAATCGAAAAAAAAAAAAACATTGGTACCACCGTCTTCAGCACACCTTCATACACTGTCTTGCCAATTTTCATTGCAGTCCAACACTTCTTAGTACCCGAATTTGTATCTTTTTCCCGAGACAGATTGAACACACATTCTTCCTTCCAAGTAAAATCGAGAGAGCAAGAGAGAGAGAGAGAGAGAGAGAGAGAGAGAGAGAGAGAGAGGGGGGGGGGGGCTGTGATATCCTTTAACGTCCTAATAAAAGACCTAAATTTATCTGTTGAAAATTATGATCATATATCTGTAAGCCACTGACCCTATCTCTACTGGACACTGACCCTATCCATTCTGGCCATGACCCTACCTCTATTGACCACTGACTTTATCTCTACTGACCACTGACCCTGTTTCTTTTAACATTGACCATGTCTGTATTGATCACTCATCCTGTCTCTGTTGACCACTGCCCCTACTGACCTTACCCTATCTCTATTAACCACCAACCATGTCTCTATTGATCACTCATCCTGTCTCTACTGACCACTGACACTGTCTGTATTGACCATTAATCCTTCTCTATTGACCACTGACCCTATTTCTATTGACATTGACCCTGTCTCTATTGACCACAGACCCTGTCTCACTGACCCTGTCTCTATTCACTATTGACCATTCTCTGTTGACCACTGACTCTGTCTCTATTGACATTGACCCTGTCTCTATTGACCAGAGACCGTCTCTATTGACCACAGACCCTGTCTCTGTTGACCACTGATGCTATCTCTATTGACATTGACCTTCTCCATTGACCACTGACCCTATCTCTATTGATATTGACTCTGTCTCTAATGACCACAGACCCTGTCTCCATTGACCACAGACCCTGTCTCTATTGACCACTGACTCATCTTTATTGACCATTGACCCTTCTCTATTGACCACTGACCCTGTCTCTATTTAACACTGACCCCTGTCTCTATTGATCATTGAATTTGTCTCTATTAACCATAGACCCTGTCTATTGACTACAGACCCTATCTCTATTGACCATTGACCCTGTCTCTACTGACCACTGACCCTGTCTCTATTGACCACTGACCCTGTCTCTATTGACCACTGACCCTGTCTCCATTGACCACTGACCCTGCCTATTGACCATTGATCCTGTCTCTACTGACCACTGACCCTGTCTCTATTGACCACTGACCCTGTCTCTATTGACCATGGACCCTGTTTTCTATGACATTTGACCCTATCTATACTGAATATTGACCCTGCCTCTTTCGACCAATGACCCCTCTCTATCGACCACTGACCCTATCTGTATCGACCAGTCACCCTATCTCTACTAAATATTGACCCTATCTCCAATGACCACTGACCCTGTCTCTATCGACCACTGACCCTGTCTCTATTGACCACTGACCCTATCTCTAATGAATATGGACCATGTCTCTATCGACCACTGACCCTGTCTCTATTGACCGTTGATCCTGTCTCTATTGACAATTGACCCTATCTCTACTGACCACTGATCCTATCTCTGCTGACCACTGACCCTGTCTCTATTGACCACTGACCCTGTCTCCACTGACCCACTGACCCTGTCTCTATTGACCACTGACCCTGTCTGTATTGACCACTGACCCTGTCTCTATTGACCTTTGACCCTTCTCTATTGACCACTGACCCTATTTCTATTGACATTGACCTGTCTCTATTGACCACAGGCCCTGTCTCTATTGACCACTGACCCTGTCTCTCTATCTACCACTGACCCTGCCTCTATTGACCACTGACCCTGTCTTTATTGACCACTGACCCTACTCTACTGAATATGGACCCTGTGTCTATCGACCATTGATCCTGTCTCTATTGACAATTGACCTTATCTCTACTGACCACTGACCCTATCTCTGCTGACCACTGATCCTGTCTCTATTGACCACTGACCCTGTCTCCATGGACCACTGACCCTGTCTCTATTAACTGACCCTGTTTCTATTGACCACTGACCCTGTCTCTATTGACCACTGACCCTGTCTCTATTGACCACTTGTTGTCTCGTTCGTCATGTCTTTAGATGGATTCCCCCGTCTCCTCGACAAAGGTGGGCAGTACCTCGCAGGTCCTCCAGTCCTCCGTAGAGCTTCGGGCCACTGCTATTGGGTCGGGCCAGGTTTTCTCTCGAAGAGCTTGTTGGAGCGGGCAGGACTGCAGCAGATGTTCTGTTGTCTGGCTGCCTGTTCTGCAGGGGCACTGCTCTGTGTTGCCGATACAGAGTTTACAGAATAGACGGTGTTTCAGGCGATTGTGTCCTGTCCTGAGCCTGAAGATGACTACCTGCTCTCGTCGAGTCAGCAGGTAGTACGGGTCTGCTCTGTTGTGGCGTGGATGCTGCAGCTTCCACTTGTTCTGCAGCTTGGCCTTGATGATGTTCCTGGATTCGGTGACGCTGGTAGAGCTGTCCATCTGCTCCTTTGTAGTGCCCTCCTTTGCCAGGGAGTCAGCAGTCTCATTGCCGAGCACGTTGCAGTGGGAGGGAATCCACTGCAGGGTGACTGTGTGACTTGTGCAAAGAGAGGCGAGATATGAGGACAGATCGTTGAGCTCTGGATTTCTGTTGGACTGAGGGGCCTGCAAGATGGACAGGGCGCCGGTCAGGAAGACACAAAGTGACCACTAACCCTATCTATTTGCCACCAGCCTTATCTCTGTCGGCACTGACCCTGTCTCTATTGACTATTGACCCGGGGGGTACTTATTCACCACTGACGCTGTCTCTACCTGCCACTGACAATATCTATTTGCCACTGATCTTATCTCTTTTGGCCACTGACCCTAATTCCATTGCCCACTGACCATATCCATATTGGCTACTGACCCTAATTCTCTTTGCCATCGAACCTGCATGTATTGAACACTGATCATTGATCCGAATTCCGTTGGCCACTGACCCAAATTCCATTGGCCACTGGCCCTAACTGTATTGGCTACTGACCCTAGTTCTCTTTGCCATTGACCCTACATCTATTGAACACTGACCATTGATCCTGATTCTATTAGCTACTTACCCTAATTCTCTTGCCATTGATCCTAACTCTATTGAACACTGACTCTATTGGCCATTGATCCTAATTCCACTGGCCAGTGACCCTTTCTTTATTGGCCACTGACCTTATCTCTACTGTCTCTGACCCTATCTCTATTGGACACTGACCCTATCTCCATTGGCCACTGACCCTATCTCTATTGGCCACTGACCTTACTCTATAGGCCACTGACCCTATCTCTATTGGCCATTCATCCTATTTCTATTGGCCACTGAGCCTATCTGTATTGGCTACTGACCCTAATTCTCTTTGCCATTGACCCTATCTCTATTGAACACTGACTCTATTGAACATTGATCCTAATCCACTGGCCAGTGCCCTTTCTCTATGGGCCACTGACCTTATCTCTACTGGTCTCTGAACCTATCTCTTTTGGCCATTGACCCTATCTCTACTGGCCACTGACTTATCTCTACTGGTCTCTGTCCCTGTCTCAATTGGCCACTGACCCTATCTCTATTGGCCACTGACCCTATCTCTATTGGCCACTGACCCTATCTCTATTGGCCACTGACCCTATCTCTATTGGCGACTGACCTTATCTCTATTGCCACTGACCCTATCTCTATTGGCCACTGCCCTTACTCCATTGGTCTATAACCCTATCTCTATTGGCCACTGACCCTATCTCTATTGGCCACTGCCTTTACCATTGGTCTCTGATCCTATCTCAATTGGCCACTGACCCTATTTCTACTGGCCACTGACCTTATCTCTACTGGTCTCTGTCCCTATCTCAATTGGCCACTGACCCTATCTCTATGGCCACTGCCCTTACTCCATTGGTCTCTGACCCTATCTCAATTGGTCACTGACCCTATCTCAATTGGCCACTGACCCTATCTCCATTGGCCACTGACCCTATCTCAATTGGCCACTGACCCTATCTCCATTGGTCTCTGACCCTATCTCAATTGGTCACTGACCCTATCTCAATTGGCCACTGACCCTATCTCAATTGGCCACTGACCTATCTCCATTGGCCACTGACCATATCTCCATTGGCCACTGACTCCATCTCTACTGGCCACTGACCTTATTTCTATCGGCAACTGACCCTATCTCTATTGGCAACTGACCCTATCCCTCTTGGCCACCGAAACTCATCATTATTGGTCACTGACCCTATCTCTATTGGCCACTGACACTCATTATTGGTCACTGACCCTATCTGCCACTGACACTCATTATTGGTCACTGACCCGGGGGGGGGGGGGGGGGGGGGGGGGGGGGATGATGATATGTCACGTCGGCCTACTTTCAATGATTGCAAAGTTTTCGATATGGCAGCGCCCAGAGAACTCGTGTGTACCTGGGTTTAAATGCGCTTTTCTTTTTTAAGATTTAACCTACGAAGACACTTTATACAGCGCCAACGACGTAAACCGGTTGTCTTTCATCAAAATGTGGCTATGCCGCCTGTATCTAAAATTGGGTGGACGATTCTGTTCACAGAGTTTACACCAGTGTTTCATCGTCGCTCCAGCATGAAAAGGAAAACGATGTTGGATCAGCAATCTATGGTTTTATGGACAACGAAAGAAACCACAGTGAACTCCTATATGAATAAATTGTTCTCAATGTTGTAATATGCTTTCAACTTTTATATGTGCAGAAAAACATTTCCATGAATGTTAATCACTTTCTGCATGAAGCAGTTAATTCTGGCAACGCAGTCTTGCCTTGGCCAGGTATGGAATGCACGTATGATTTTGATACACAAGAAAAAATTGTAAGTACCCCAGCTATCTGCTTACCTCTCCACACAGCCATTTGCCTGAAGCTGGTCACATAGCCTAGCATAATATGACGTCATTTTCTACTAGTATTCGATGCGGCAGGAAGGTCTGTCACTTAGTCCTAGGGTTCCCTGTGACAATTTCGGCCAAATCAAACAGTTAGATCACATTCTGACCAGTTCTGGTTGGCAGCTGCAACCTTCGAGAGTATTTGCTAATTTTCAGGCACAATTGGCCCATCAGCAAGTGCACGATTTGGATCATTGAGTGTTACATGATGAAAGTTCATTAGGAAAGGACTCAAATCATTATTACATCTCTAGGTTAGCCGTTATAAATTCGCCCAACCTACACGCAATTTCGTCCAAGCTGTGTGTATACAATTTCGTCCTAAGACAGAGAACACTACTCTGCCTTTGGAGCAAGTTATATCGTGACCAACTCACCAAGATGCGAGTATGGCTCGAGTGTCTTTGAGATTGGCAGATATATAACTCAGATGAAGAGAGAGAGAGAGAGAGAGAGAGAGAGAGAGAGAGAGAGAGAGAGAGAGAGAGAGAGAGAGAGAGAGAGAGAGAGAGAGAGAAGGAATAGTGTTTCATGCAGAAGACATTCAAAACAATAAAACTGGGCTTGAAACAACGAAAACACCGGTATCGTAGTAGATAACGTCAAGTTGTATACTATTTTTCTTAACAGGAATGTCATGGGGAATATCCTGTTGTTTTTCTTTCTTTCGTTCGTTCTTTCTTTTTTTTTCTTTCAGTTCAGTCAACCTAAAGTAAGGATGGAAGCCGGGATGGGAGCAGAGATGGAAGCAGGGATGGAAGCAGGGGTGGAAGCAGGGATTGGAAGCAGGGGTGGAAGCAGGGATGGAAGCAGGGAGCAGGGATGGAAAGCAGAGAGCAGGGGTGGAAGCAGGGATGGGAGCAGGGATGGAAGCAGGGAAGGAGCAGGTGTGGAAGCAGGATGGGAGCATGGGTGGAAGCAGAGATGTAAGCAGGGATGGTATCAGGGGTGGAAGTAGGCATGGGAGCAAAGTTGGAAACAGGGATTGGAGCATGAATGGATGCAGGTATGGGAGCATGGGTGGAAGCAGAGATGGAAGCAGGGATGTGAGCATGGGTGGGAAGCAGGGATGGCAGCAGGGATGGCAGCAGGAATGGAACGGGAGCAGGGTTGAAACCGAGATGGAAACAGGGATGGGAGCATGGGTGCAAACAGGGATGGAAGCAGGGATGGAAGCAGGGGTGGAAGCATGGATGGAAGCAGGGGTGGAAGCAGGGCTGGAAGCATGGGTGGAAGCAGGGATGGGGATTAGTGGTGGAAGCAGGGATGGAAGCATGGGTGGAAGCAGGGAGGGTGAGTAGGGAAGGAAGAGGAGATTGGAGCAGGCTGGAAGCAGGGATGGGAACAGGGATAGGAGCAGGTGTGGAAGCAGGGATGGTGCAGTAGTAGTGGAAGTAGCAGGGATGGGAGAAGGGGTGGAAGCAGGGATGGCAGGGATGGAAGCAGGAAGGAGCAGGGATGGAAACCGGGATGGAAACAGGGATTGGAGCATGGGGTGGAAGCAGGAATGGAAGCACGGGAGCATGGGGAGCATGGGTGGAAACAGGGAATGGAAGCAGGGGTGGAAGCAGGGGTGGGAAGCAGGGCAGTGGGAGCAGGGATTGGAAGCAGGGAGAAGCAGGGGGAAGCAGGGATGGAAGCGAGGATGGGAGCAGGATGGAAGCAGGGATGGAAACAGGGGTGGAAGCAGGGGATGGGTGGAAACAGGGATGGGAAGCATGGGATGGAAACAGGGGTGGAAGCAGGGATGGGAGCAGGGGATGGAAGCAGGGATGGGGAGGGGGTGGCAGGGATGGGGAGGGATGGGTGGAAACAGGGTGGAAGCAGGGATGCAGGGGTGGCAGGGATGGGAGCAGGGATGGGAGCAGGGATGGAGCAGGGATGGGAGCAGGGGTGGAAGCAGGGATGGGAGCAGGGGGGAGGGATGGATGAAGCAGGGATGGAAGCAGGGATGGGAGCAGGGATGGAAGCAGGGTGGAAGCAGCATGGAAGATGGGAAGCAGGGATGGGAGCAGGGATGGAAGCAGGATGGGGGATGGAAGCAGGGATGGAGCAGGGATGGAAGCAGGATGGAAGCAGGGGAAGCAGGGATGGAAGCAGGGATGGAAGCAGGGATGGGATGGAAGCAGGGATGGGAGCAGGGATGGGAGCAGGGATGGCAGGGAGCAGCAGGATGTTGGAAGCAGGGATGGAAGCAGGGATGGAAGCAGGGATGGAAGCAGGGATGGATGGAAGCAGGTGGAAGCAGGGGATGGGCAGGGATGGGATGGATGCAGGGATGGGAGCAGGGATGGAAGCAGGATGGGAGCAGGAATGGAATTAGAAGTCCCTGCAGTCATGCCAACTCCTCTGCCGTGATCGGCAGAGTGAAAAGGTCATCTGCTGAAATGGGGGCCTGAGCCACAGTGTCCATGCTGATGGAGGCTTCACTGTCCAAGCTGATGAAGGCTTCTGTGTCTGTGCTGATGGAGGCTTCTATGTTCATGCTGAAAGTGGCTTCGTGTCCATGCTAAGTGGAGGTTTCTGTGTCCATGCTGAAAGAGGATTCTGTGTCCGTGCTGATACGGGCTTCTATGTCCATGTTTGGAGAGGCTTCTATGTCCATACTGATAGAGGCTTGTATGTTCATGTTCATGGAGGCTTCTGTGTTCATGCTGATAGAGGCTTCTGTGTCCATGCATATAGAGGCTTCTGTGTCTATGCTGATAGAGGCTTTTGTGTCCATGCTGATAGAGGCTTCTGTGTCCATGCTGATAGAGGCTTCTGTCTCCATGCCTGATAGAGGCTTCTGTCTGCTGATGCTTCTGGTAGAGGATGATGAGGTCCATGTCTGTGCTGATGGAGGCTTCTGTGTCCATGGTGATGGGGGCTTCTATGGCCATGCTGATAGAGGCTTCCTTGTCCATGCTGATAGAGGCTTCTGTGTCCATGCTGATAGAGGCTTTTGTGCTCATGCTGATGGAGGCTTCTATGCCCATGATGATGGAGGCTTCTGTGTCCATGCTGATAGAGCTTCTGTGTCCATGCTGATGGAGAATTCTATGTCCATGCTGATGGAGGCTTCTGTGTCATGCTGATGGAGGCCTCAGTGTCCATGCTGCTCTGTGCATCAGCTGATCAGCCAGGGTTGTTGTGTCCATGCTGATAAAGGCTTTGTGTCAGGATCCGTAAAAGTGGCTCGATTCGGTATCCATGGCAGCTGATGGGGGGCAAAAACGCCCTGGGGGAATTCGGGTGCATAGAGAGGGGTGGCCTGGAGACTTATGTGTCTATACTGAATGCGGCTTCTGCTTCTATGCTGATAGAAGCTTCTATGTCCATGCTGATAGAGGCTTTTATGTCCATGCTGATAGAGGCTTCAATGTCCATGCTGATGGAGGGTTTCTGTTCCCATTCTGATAGAGGTTTCTATGTCTAGGGCTGATAGAGGCTTTTGTGTCCATCCTGATACAGGCTTCTGTGTCCATGCTGATGAAGGTTTCTGTTTCCATGCATATGGAGGCTTCACTGTCCATGCTGATGGAGGCTTCTTTTGTCCATGCTGATAGAGGCTTTTTGGCCTGTGCTGATGGAGGCTTCTGTGTCTATGCATATGGAGGCTTCTGTGTCTGTGCTTATGGAGGCTTCTGTGTCCATGCTGATGGCGGCTTGTATGTCCATGTGATGGAGGCTTTTGTATAAATGTAGATGGAGGCTTCTAAGTCCACGCTGATGAAGGTTACTCGTCCGTGCTGATAGAGCTTCTGTGTCCATGTCGATGAAAGCTTCTGTGTCCATGCTGATGCAGGCTTCAGTGTTAATGCTGATGGAGACTTTTGTGTCCCTGCTGATAGATGCTTCTATGTCCATGCTGATAGAGGATTCTGTGTTCATGGTGATAGAGACTTCTGTGTCCATGCTGATAGAGGCTTCTGTCTCCGTGCTGATACTTCTGTGTCTGTGGAGATAAAGGCTTCTGTGTCCATGCTGATATAGGCTTCTGCGTCCGTGTTGATGGAAGCTTCTGTGTCCATGGTGATGGGGGCTGCTGTTTCCTTGCTGATGTAGATTTCTGTGTCTGCGCTGATAGAGGCTTCTGTGTCCGTGCCTATGGAGGCTTCTGTGTCCATGCTGAGGGGGCGCCTGTGCCCATGCTGATGGAGGCTTCTGTGTCCATGCTGATGAAGGCTTCAGTGTAAATGCTGATACAGGCTTCTGTGACCATGCTGATACAGGCTTCTATGTCCATGATGATGGAGGGTTCTATGTCCATGCTGATAAAGGCTTCTGTGTCCATGCTGATGGAGGCTTCTGTGTCCATTCTGATAAAGGCTTCTGTGTCCCTGCTGATAGAAGCTTCTGTGTCCATGCTGATGGATGTTTCTGTGTCCATGTTGATAGAGGCCTCTATGTCCATGGTGATGGGGGCTTTTGTCTCCATGCTGATAGAGGCTTCGGTGCCAATGGTGACAGCGAGTTCTATGTCCATGCTGATGGATGTTTCTGTGTTCATGCTGATAGAGGCTTCTGTGTCCATGCTGATGGAAGCTTCTGTGTCCATGCATATTGACACGTTTGTGTCTATGCTGATAGAGGCATTTGTGTCTATGATGATAGAGGCTTCTGTGTCCAAGGTGATGGAGGCTTCTATGGCCATGCTGATAGAGGCTTCTGCGTCCATGTTGATAGAGACTTCGCTGTCCGTGCTGATAAAGGCTACTGTGCCCATGGTGATACAGGCTTAAGTGTCCATGCTGATAGAAGCTTATGTGTCCATGCTGATAGAGTCTTCTGTGTCCATGTTGATAGAGCCTTATGTGCCCGTGCTGATGGAAGCGTCTGTGTCCATGCTGATAGAGGCTTCTGTATTCATGCTGATAGAGGATTCTGTGTCCATGCTGATAGAGGGTTCTGTGTCCATGCTGATAAAGGTTTCTGTGTCCATGCTAAAAGTGGCTTTAGTATCCATGCTGATGGAGGCTTCCGTGTTCATGAAGATGGGGACTTATGTGTCTATACTGAATCCGACTTCTGCTTCTATGCTGATAGAAGCTTCTATGTCCATGCTGATAGAGGCTTTTATGTCCATGCTGATAGAGGCTTCAATGTCCATGCTGATGGAGGTTTCTGTTCCCATTCTGATAGAGGTTTCTATGTCTAGGCTGATAGAGGCTTTTGTGTCCATCCTGATACAGGCTTCTGTGTCCATGCTGATGAAGGTTTCTGTTTCCATGCATATGGAGGCTTCACTGTCCATGCTGATGGAGGCTTCTGTGTCCATGCTGATAGAGGCTTTTTGGCCGTGCTGATGGAGGCTTCTGTCTATGTCTTCTGTGTCTGTGCTTATGGAGGCTTCTGTGTCCATGCTGATGGCGGCTTGTTTGTCCATGCTGATGGAGGTTTTTTGTATAAATGTAGATGGAGGCTTCTATTTCCATGCTGATGAAGGTTACTCGTCCGTGCTGATAGAGCATTCTGTGTCCATGTTGATGGAAGCTTCTGTGTCCATGCTGATGCAGGCTTCAGTGTTAATGTTGATGGAGGCTTTGTGTTCCATGCTGATAGAGCCTGTGTCCGTGTTGATAGAGGCTTCTGTGTCCATGCTGACGGAGACTTTTGTGACTGTGCTGATAGAGGCTTCTGTGTCCATGCTGATAAAGGCTTCTGTGTCCATGCTGATAAAGGCTTGTGTGTCCGTGCTGCTGGAGGCTTCTGTGACTGTGCTTATAGAGGCTTCTGTGTCCATGGTATTGGGGGCTGCTGTTTTCTTGCTGATGTAGATTTCTGT
>JADBJO010008506.1:47228-57228 GCA_016801955.1 Conus betulinus
ATGAAAACAACAAACACTTTACAATAATTGCAAAACACATTGTCAAAGAAAAACATACTGAGTCAAATGAATTTCAAACACTAGACACTTTTGCAATGCTAGGAATAGTCGCTCAGCTCCATCGGTTCCGACTATGACAGTTAGTGATATTTAGCACCTTTATGTCGTTTAACGCAGAGAGGATGTTGCAAACTTGTTACATGTGAAATCTTACCTACATTTACAATTTATGTTTGATAAAAATTTTTTCTCTCAGTCTGAAGTTGCAAAAAATGATACGTTTTAAAATCTGGAGACAATTCTGAGCCAATGAACTACAGACCTACATTCATTTTGTCAGTTCTCCAGCCCCTGGAAAAACTCATAAATATACATCTTTATCACCATCTAGACTCCAACGATCTACTAAACAAAATTAAATCGGAATTCGGGTAAAAATCGTTGATGTCATACAGCATTTACAAACTTAGTAAGCAATGCTAATCAGCAAACTTAGTAATCATTGTAATTTAGTCCCCTGCGGATTCATTCCAAGAACTGGCCCTCAGCACTTGTGTCTTAAGAGGTATCTTTTTTCTTTTTTTTCTACTTTTCACAAGAAAATGTAGCTTGTTTTGCTCTTTCATGATTTTCTTTTGCTTATTAGTTGGCACCTTTGGTTAGTGTTTTTTAAAACTCAACAAACTTACTATGGTATTGCACACCAGCCTTTTTCTGGGATAGCATTCTTCTTAAAACCAAAAAGGCAGAGGAGACAAGTTACCACTTTCCGCGGTCACTGAGGAGAAACAACCAGGTTTGAAAAGAGCGCTACAAATACCGCTATCTGACCAGGAGCTACAAATACCGCTATCTGACCAGGAGTTACGTGTTAGTGAGTTGTTTGTCTATTGGAGATTGTCCCTCCCTTGGAGTCTATAAGTATAAGCTTGTGGAAGGTTTATTTGAGAAGCATTTATTATTCACCATTCACCCACTCAAGCACATACTGTTAGTTAGGCAGAACTACCTACCACTGCAGATATGAATGCTTATCTCCCCCTATTCCTTCAATCTAAGACATAAGAGCAAGCTTTGTTTATAATTGAAATTATATATATATATATATATATATATATATATATATATATATATATATATATATATATATAGTGTCAGTCCCTGCACCGCTGCCCTACATCTGTTCTTTCTAGAGCCCACACCTCTTGCCAGCCCGTTCCAAAGTAACGTTAGGCCTACGGGGAAGGAAACGATATGGAAAGGGCACATGATTCCAGCGCACTTTAATTTTATTTCTCACTATCATTCAGAGTCCGACCTGATGACATCTAGTGTAGCCACAGTCGTCTTCGTCCCTGTCATCGGCACAGTCCACGAAGAGATTACAGGCCAGGTGAGGCCGAAGGCCAAGCAGTCCTTTCCAGTTGTCCATGGAGCAGTTCCACTTCCGCTGGGAAATCTCACAGCCTTCTGGAACTCTGAGGAAAGAGCAAGCAATCTTATACCAACACGCGAGCGCGTACATGCACACACACACGCACGCATGCATGCACACACCACGCACGGACACATTCATTGACTGTACGCACGTAGTGTGAGTGACTGTTAATAAACACCGAAGAATATTTTTTTTTCTCGCTTCCTCCCCCTCCCTTGGTCTCTGGGTTTTTCTCTGACACGAAAGTTACGCATATTCTACTGTACCGATTTCTCTGAGACGCAATGGAGCAACAAAACTTTGCTTGAGAAAGGACCCGTTTAGCTTCAGTGTAAATCGTAATAAACAGCGGATCAATCTTTATCTTTTTTTTTTTTAACTGAAAAGTATGACACTGGGCATTTTTATCATTTTCTGATTTATTTTAAAGGAAAAATGCATTGATTATGATTGATTAGAATCTAGATTATTATGTAAACCATAGCTTGAATATATCATATCCGGTGTAGATTGTGACCGGAATCCAATGAGCAAAAATAACAACCATAACATAACAACAGGGGTGGGGTGGGGTAGGGTGGAAAGAGGGAAGGGGTTGGGGGCACGCTGCGGGGCTGCGCTTTCCTGAGAGCGTTTTTTCATTTTTCTTCTTGCTGTCCCAGCCTCTGCGCCACCTCAGAGGCAGTGCATCCATGCCACTCATTCCGACACCCCGTCCACAGCCACAGCCCGGTCGGCCCCGCCGCAGCCCCGGGGCTGGCCATCCACAGGGAGCAGTCAATGTCAAGTCTTCAAGAGACAACCCACTGAGGAGACTCTGGACTGCTGCCAAGTCACTTCGGTAGTGTTCAGTTGCGCCTGTTCTGATCTAAAATACACAGGACACCACCTACTAAGCCCCCTACTGACAACAGTAATTGCTTAGTCGCAGACCCAGCATGAGTGAGCTCTTCCTCCAGAGGGTGCCACTACGTCCCTCCAACGACAGCAGCCCCATGGATTCGCCGATACCGTTGACCCCGACGGAACCAATCCAAGGCCACAGACATGGAGAGGACATCAAAATTGAGGTCACCATGACAGCAGGGCATGAAGGGCCACAAAACTTGAGACTTTTTTTTATTGAACATTTTTTTTTGTTTTTTACAAGACACACACAACTTCACATCGAGACATACGCCTATCCTTCATAAGTTGTAAATGGGGGGAAGGGAAAAAAAAAAAAAAACACCATTCTTCTCCTTCCCCATATATATCTGTATTCACATACACACGTGATGAATGACAGCACTCTTGAAAATTACACACTTCCCCTCCCTCCCTCCCATTTCTGTGTGAAGTATAATTTCTGCCATATTTGCAAGAATAAATGAAACGAGGATGACAAAATCAAACTTAAGTAAATAAAGATACAGTTTGTATTTTACATCAATGACAACATACATCATATTGCACACAGTGTACAGTAACAGGCAACATGTGCACACACTTTAGTATTTGGGAGTCATAAAAGAAAAAAAAAATTGCAACAGGCTCGAAAGCCATGGGTAACAAGCAATTATCCTATACAGTAGGTAAGACATGTGCATACAGGATTCAAGAACAATTGGTGATACTCGTTTAATAAAATAGGTATTTGTGGAATGTGAGAAAGAAGGCGATCAAGGAATTACTGTAAGGTATGGGAACCAAGTTTCTTCAAACTGTCTTGCATTATGACTTATAAAAGCTAAATATTTTTCAATCTTGTATCTATTTTTCAAAATTGCGACAAAAGCCAACAAAGTAGGATGGACATCTTGAAGTTTACATGTATAAATGTAGAATTTAGCTAACAGAAGAATGAGGTTCATTACTTTATCTGTTTTTATATCTACTTTGACCCCAAATAGAACAAATTCCTTGTTATATTATTGACAAAGTTGGTTTGTCTTCTATACATATAAAAGGCAATTCTGTCTGTCTGTCTGTCTGCATGTTTTTTCCTCCACCGTGCCTAAACCGCTGGATGGATCTTCACCATATTTGGCATGCATCTTCACTTAACCAATAAAAAGGTCTTGACAGGGCCCAATTTTCAAAAAAAGGGGGTAGTTTAAAATAAATAAATAAATATTTCTACCCTTGCGCCAACAGGGATTCACGCTGACTGAAGTTCTCACTCACATATTTCTACCCTTGCGCTAACAGGGATTCACGCTGAATGAAGTTGTCACACACACTGTCACAAACAAAAGACGTCATTCGTACTCGGACGAAATTTATAATCTATTTTGACGCACTGCGGATGTGCTGAAATAGTGCATAGCGCCGGAGTATTGAAACATATCATTTCACTTTTAAAATGCATGAGAACTCATATGGTATGTTTTACGTGGCCATGATCTGTCCATTCAAATCATTATGATTCTTATATATATATATATATATATATATATATATATATATATATATATATATATATATATATATATACAAACACATTGTTTCAGCGCCGTATCGGTCAAGGGGTGTACGAATTTAAAAAAACAAAAACAACGGTTTGACTATTTTCTGTATGGAGGCTGCGAGTTGCATTCCATTCCGCATATTTTTTGCTTACATTTTATGTCCCTGGTTTGTTTGTGGTCTGGCACTTTGTATTTTATTATATTAGTACCACCCACAGCAACCAAGAGGGAATATTTGTATGTAGTGTAGCTTGATGCAGTGGAGACTGGACATCTGATCGGGCGCTGCAAGGTGAGCATTGCAGATCTACATTTCGAACAACTAACTCCGGTTTCTTTCATATTTCAGTGACTTGAACTGCACGATTCGCTCAACGTAAATTAATATAGCTTACTAACTTTATTGTTCCTTTCTATTCCAGATTGGGGAGCTGGAGAACAAACCTGATCAATATTAGTGATCGTTTGTTGCTCTTGTGTTGTCAGCCTGTAGTTAAGTGCAGAACAGATAAGTAAATGTTTTGGTACAAATTGTAAATGTAGTAGTAGAATAGTGAAAATGTACACGGGGCAGACAAGATATTAAATTAGAAAAGGGGGAAGAAACTTGCTCAGCAAATTGAACTGGAACTTATGAGTCTATGTATCTGTTTTTTCTTTCAGGCGTTATTTTCCTTCTGAATTCTCCAAGGTTGCTACGTTTCCTATGTTCATATTTCTACACTGACTGTTTTCTCATCTACTTAATCTTCTTCTTCTTCGACCTCTTCATTTACCGTCGCACGATGTATTCCTGGACTTCATTGTTTATCTGCTTGAAAAGAAGAACAAAAATCCAGTAACCAGTGGACAGAGATATTATTGGAGAAATTGTATCGTAAAATATTCGACGTGTGTTATTTTGTTCTTTGTGCATCAAAACGAAGATGTGCTTCATCTCACCAAAACAAGGATTTTAGATGCTGCGTTTGAACGGTCCAGAAGAATACTCATTGTGGAGAGCTGTGTTTATTTTTTCAATGCTGTGTTATGAGCTGTAAAAACACGGACGGTACAGAGCAACATTCTTCAGGGAGCACTTTGTTATCCTTCGCAATCTCATCGGTCGCCATCAATTTAAGGAACTGTTGTCGAGTGTGTTGACAGCTGTTTTTCCATGGAGACTGAGCTGTGATCATTTGGAGATCTCCGCCATTTCGATAAGTAGATTTATGTTTGTCTTGTCCTGTGACCCCGTTAGTTTTGTATACCATCACGTGTTGTTAATAAACGTTTGTTGAATTGTAAAGTTTCGTCTGCCTTTTGGTGGTGGATGGGATATATAGCTGGTGGGTGAAAGCGCAGGAGTCAAGAGTTCAATTTAACATTTAGGAAGTCACATATATGTTACCCTAGACAACTCCTCTCCTTTAGAGGTATGTGACATCTTTTGGGGGCTCGTCCGGATCTACCAGCATTCACACACCACTATATGTGCATTCGCTACCTTCTTTCTGTGGGTGGTTGGCTTGGGCCTAATATTGATCAGGCTGCTGTTCAATTCCACCAATCAAACCCTGTCTTGTGAGTATATATCGTAATGTCCATAAATATATGCAACGCAAACAGGTATCCAATATGGTGTTGTTAGATCTAGAGTATAGATCTGGTTATTTATTCTCTTAGTGTAAGCCTTACTTGTACTGAGCTGTCAGTAGTAAGCCTCGAGTAACTTGTTACCCTGCTTGTTATACAGTGGAAATTGAGCGGTATGCTCATTGTTTCACCTATGATACCCTTGTATATCATAAACCGTTGGCGTGCTATTGCAATTATTAGTCCAAGGTGTTGACTAAGGTGGTTGCAAGTCTCATGTGAGGGAGACTGTAGATAGCATGAGGGATCTGTGTGATCCAGTAATCTCATAGGAGTTGAGACGTATTTGATGTGGAAGGGATCTGGAGATCCAGTGGTTTCACGTGTGGTGACACAGAATTGAACTATCGTGGAGGATAGTAGTTGTATTCGTCAGAGCGAACAGTGTCGGGTGTAGCAGTACACAGAGGATTAAGCTATTGCAACAGGTAGTGATCGTGTTCGTTGGGAAGAACACCATCGTGTGTAGCAGTACACAGGAAGCTAGCTTGTTAGCTGTTATTGCGCAGAGTATTGTGCTATTGAGATTTTTCCACAAGTACCTGTGGAGGAGGCACTAGTGACAGATAAATCTAATTTTGTCTATAGTATATCTTATCTTTATTGTATTATTTTACTATTACGGTACTGTACTGTACACAGGTAAACTATTTACAATGCTGAAAGATAGAAATTCAGCAAGGCGTAGCCAAAATGTTGAATCTGTGATGTCCGAGGATTTTCTCAGATTTAAGGCTGAAAGCGGAGATGCTTGGGTTGCAAGGGCCCCAGCTCTCGTGAAGTACGTAGAAACTTGTAAAGAAAGAGAAAAGGAAGAGCGTGATAAGAGTAGACAATATGAATTGGAGAGAGAGAAAGAGAGGAAAGAAAGAGAGAAGGAAGAGCATGACAAGATAAGACAGCATGAATTAGAATTAAAAAGAATTGAGTCAGGAAGAGACTTGACTCAGTCTCACTCTGATGGCATACAGCATAACACGAATTCAGGTGCAAAAGTCAAGCTACCTTATTTAGAAGATAAGGATGATGTAGAGTTGTATCTCAATCAGTTTGAGAAGATCGCAACTATCAACAATTTGGCTGAAGAGGAATGGGGAACACGCATAGCTCCTTTTTAAAAGGTAGAGCAAGGGAAGTCTATGTTAACCTAACTGCTGACGATTCAGCTGACTACTACTGCATCAAGAATGCACTTCTGCATAAGTTCCAACTCAGCGCCGCGTCATACCGTAAAAAGTTCAGAACGGCAAAAATTCAGGATGGCGAAAGAGCTCAGGATTATTGTGATAAACTTAGTCTGTGTTAGATCGATGGATCGAGCTTTCAGGTAAGGGACAGGAAGTTCTGAAAGATATGCTCATTGTTCAGCGTTTCCTTGAGGCACTCCAGTTTGAAAAGGCTCGTTATGTTAGGGACAAAAATCCTCAAACCATGCGAGAGGCTGTTGCAGTGGCAAATTTGTTTGAAGACATCCGTGAGGCCGAACGCGCTCACAGGGAAACTGTACCACATGCACAAAATCACCCACCCCAACGTCGTAACTTTGGTCAGAACGGATCATCAAAATTTTCGGGCGGTAATCGGAAATTTGGGCCAAATAAACAATCATCCAACCAAGGCGGAAGTAATGTGACAAACACTGGTTGGACTGACAATACACAACCATATGGCAAACAAGACTTCCAACGCAGAAATTACAGGCCAACATGCTATGTCTGTGGTGGAAATCACATTGCAAGATATTGTCCAAAAATAATAATGCAGATGAATCAGAATAATTCTGCAGCAGTTATCGCTCCTGAAGAGAGTGAACCCCAGCAGGTCAATGTTGTCAGTACATTGTGTGATAATTGCAGCAAAATTGATTTTTCACCACAATGTGATGCAACTGTAGAAGGCAAGAAGGTGCAAGCTTTGTGCGATACAGGATCGCATGCCCTAGTTGTTGACAGAAGACTCGTGCCCAAGAAATGTTATACTAAGAACTCACAGAGCATCACGTTAGCCAGTTCTGACGTGAAAAAGGTAATGCCCATAGCGATCGTACACATGGACTGCCCATACTTCTCAGGCAATGTAGAAGCAGTAGTCATGGACCGGCCAGTGTTCTCTGTACTGATCGGAAACACTGTGACAATGGAAGATGGACAAAAGAAGAAAGTGCCCCTGTTTGCCGAGGCCATGACAATTACGTCAGCGATCACAGCAAAGACTGACGCGAAGACTGATATGACCCCTCTTAAACTGAAAGAGACATCTCTTGGTGGCATTACTCCTAGAGATCTACATCATAAACAAGAGGCAGATGAGACATTGAAAAGATATTTTGAACTTGCTCGTAACCCGAAACATGATTCGAGACAAGATAAGGCAAAATTCACCATGGATGATGGCATATTGTACAGATCTATTTCTCTCCATGGAAAAGAGTATGAACAAGTGATGGTGCCAAAACGTCTCAGACCAGAAATTTTGCATGTGGCACATGACATACGATGTCAGGACATTTAGGCATAAAAGGGACCAGAGATAGAATCACTTCTGATTTCTTTTGGCCAGGTATCTACGCAGACATTCGTAGATATTGCGAGTCATGCGACGTATGTCAGAGATGCGTGCACAAGGGATCAATGAAAAAAGCACCATTGATGAAAATGCCATTGATGGAGACACCGTTTGAAAGAGTTGCCATCGACCTGATTGGACCGATACATCCGATATCCAACCAAGGGAACAAATACATACTGACTGTAGTTGACTATGCGACGAGATATCCAGAGGCTATCCCACTTCCATCAAATGATACAATCACGGTAGCGGAAGCATTATGGGAAATTTGGTCTAGAGTGGGGATTCCAAACAAATTCTCACTGACCGTGGAACTCAATTTGTGTCCGGAACAATGCAGGAAGTCAACCAGTTGTTGAACATTAGAGGTACTACCACAACCCCATATCATGCAAAAACCATGGGCTTGTAGAACGTTTTCACGGCACATTGAAATTAATGCTCAAAAAGTTAGTCGGTGAACAACTCCATGAATGGGACAGATTCTTGCCAGCTTTGTTGTTCGCTTATCATGAAACCCCACAGGAATCATTGATGTTTTCACCCTTCGAATTGCTCTATGGTAGAGAGGTTCACGGACCGTTGAAAGTGTTGAAACAATGTTGGACTGACGAAAAGACAAACAGTCAGACAAGAACCACTGCTGAATATATACCAGACCTTCGAAACAGACTCGAAGAGACATGCAGACTAGCTAGAGAGAATCTAAGCAAAGCCAGTGACAGATACCAACGGAACTTTGACAGACACACAAAGAGTAGTGATCTAAAAGTAGGATCAAAGGTACTTGTTCTTCTACCTATGAACCACAACAAACTGCAGCTGACGTCCGCCATTTCGATAAGTAGATTTATGTTTGTCTTGTCCTGTGACCCCGTTAGTTTGTATATCGTCACGTGTTGTTAATAAACGTTTGTTGAATTGTAAAGTTTCGTCTGCCTTTTGGTGGTAGATGGGATATATAGCTGGTGGGTGAAAGCGCAGGAGTCAAGAGTTCAGTTTAGCATTTAGGAAGTCACATATATGTTACTCTAGACAACTCCTCTCCTTTAGAGGCATGTGACACACACACTCGGAGCACGAAGGGACAGTAGGGGCGGGAAGGGGGTAGAGAATGGGAGCTGTATGACGACTGACGGGAGCGAGACAACCGGGCAGAAAGACAAAGGTGGGCTGCAAGCTTACACAGTGAGACGTAGAGGAAACAGGAGCGCCTTGCAGCCATGGATTCACGCTGAATGACGTTGTCACACGCAAATGACGTCTTGGAAAAAAAAAAATCAATGACATAATTACTAACAATGACGTATCAATGGAGCAGAAAGAGAGGGAAGGATGTCTTCATTCCGAGGATCCCCTTGATACCATCCTACCCCATCGAGTTCAGGCGCCTGCAGTTTCCATTGCGCCTGTGCTTGCCATGACCATTGACAAGGCACAAGGCCAGTCAGTGGGGGTTGTTGGCCTGTTCCTTCAGGAGCCATGCTTCTCGCACGGACAGCTCTATGTCGGCTGTTCCCAGGTTGGAAACAGCAAACAGCTGCTGTTTGTGTACGCTCCAGAAGGAAATACAAGAAATGTGGTCTATCCAGCCTCTTTGAAGTAGACAATAGGCACAAAGCAAACAGGGCTTGCTGTGCCTCCTGCCAGCCACTTGCTGGGCCACCTGCCACATCACTTGCTTGGACGCTTGCTGGACCGCTTAAAAGATCACTTGCTGGGACACTTAAAAGACCACTTGCTGGGCTGCTTTATGAGACAAGAGTGGGAGAATGGGGCGGGAGCGGGTACAAGCTACATCAACGCGGGTAAGCTAGTTGAACATATTTTCAAAAATCATTCCAAAAATTTAACAACAAAACAGTCATGCATCATGTGAAGAATGGTTTTGTTCTTCTTGATTACAAAA
>JADBJO010008506.1:62228-67291 GCA_016801955.1 Conus betulinus
TTGCCAGCATTCCTTGGTTGACCGTCAGTTTCTCTCATCACACTGTGCGACCACGAGCTGAAGCTGCCACACTGTTGTGTCCTCTCCCGATTGGCCAAATCCCAGTTGGGGGATGCTGGCAACGTAGCTTTAGTCGCACCCTCACACCGAGTCTCCCGGTCTCCACCGCACTTCGCCCTCTCCACGGAAAGGGCTCCTGCCAGCCTCTCCCACAGGGTCTTCTCTGGCTGCAAACACCCCACCATTGTCTGGCAGCTCCCTGTCTAGGCTCCAACAGGCTAACACGTCTTGCTGTCGACCGTCCCCACACGGGAGACAATTCTTCTCGTCGTCGGCTCCGAGGCTACAGCAACCTCCACTGTCTTACGTCCCCACCCAGGAGACAACGAGGTGACAGCAAACCTCTGCTTCACGCTGTATTTTCTTGAGCCCTCAGCAAGACAGGCGAGTTCACTTTCCCTTAAGTGAGTCACACACTTCCTGGTTTTCCAGGCACCTTATATCCATTCTCAAACAAGAGAGAACTCGAGTTTAACTGGTTCAACCAATGGAATTACAGGCACACATACCTCACACGATTTGTACCAATAACTCCCCAAGTTATCTTTATTCCGCCAATACAATCACTAGTCACCTACACATACACACACACACCACAGCTGTTAGCACCAACAAAGACTTGGGTACCAAGTAGTTAATGCATAACCTCCTATTCAACTCATGTTCCATTCCCCAAAGCTACCCATTATACTAACAGCCTAGACTTCTCTACCAGCCAGGACTGATGGTTCAAGTATTTACTACCTCTACAGTCAACAAGTGCAAATCACTCAATAGGCCGAAGCCTTCCATTCATTCCTCAGAACAAGAACGACTGAAGGGTCGCTGTACTCTGCCTGCAGGCTGACGGTCGCCTACCCGTGACGGTCACCTGACACGATTGCCTTCCTTTCAGCCCAGTTAATAGCCAGTACCCAAGTGGACACTCTCTTTACCCAGGACTGGCAAGTCGGCATGTCCTTGTTGCTATCCCTCGGACATACGAAAAACACTTCTCAGTACTCTCCCTCCTTCAGTAAACTATTCGGGGTATTCCCCTCTGGTGATGCCTGAATTCGCGCACTTGAGACCCAAGGAACTTGCTCTCAACAACAGCAAAACTACCCTTAATTTGCCTAAATGCTCGAGAACATTCGGCCGACTCATGACAGTGTGTATATATATTAAAAAAAAAAAAAAAAAAAAAAAAAAAAAAAAAAAAAAAAAAAAAAAAAAAAAAAAAAAAAAAAAAAAAAAAAAAAAAACATCCATTAATCAGTCACTGGTGGGTGATGATCATGTGAGATCAATAGCACCATAGGCAGATCTTCTCCATTCACTTAGGTGGGAATCCTGGAGGTATTTGTAAAGGCTGCAGTATGGTGAAGGTCCTCTAGTGGTCAGTAAAGTTCTGCACCCATTATTGGTGTGGTGGCAGGAGGTTTCCACTTTTAGTGCCGCTGGGAATGTTCCGCTGTCACTGGGGCGGCATGGATGGATTGAAGGCTCGCCAGTGTAGTATGTTGTGGAGATGTAATGAGACAGTCTGGAGCACCCTGTTCTCAGTCCCACAATGATGGTCTTCTTCTTCGTTTTGGAGTCCTGGAGGTGCTGATGGAAGCTGCTGTATGGTGAAGACCCTCCAATGGGTCAGTGAGGTTTTGCACTCATTGGTGAGTTGGCAGGCTAGGTTTCTAGTTTGGCTGGGAATGTTCTGCTGTCTCTGGGGTTGTACTACATTGGTAGATTGGTTGCTCACAGGTGTGGAATATAGTGGACCTGTGATGTTGAAGTCAGGAGAGGCCCATCCTGGGTCTCACAATGTTCACTGGTCTGATCTGGGTATCTGGTAGTATGTATCTCTCTTGTTGAAGTCTGGGTGCTGTTCAAGTCATCCTCCTATTTGTCTCCATGGAGATACTTCTGATTTATTTCAAGGAGGCTACCTTTTACAGTTGGGGCTTCTGTCCTCCTTCCTTTGTCAATTGGTCAGCTTCTTCATTTCCACAGTGAAGTATGAAGGTGTTCACTGGATGGGTGTATTATCAGTGACTGATAAATGGTGATCATTTTAGATCAGTGGTACCATAGGATGATGATTATTGTTGTATAAGTGGAAAAATGTAGTGGTGGTGGAGCAATGGTGTAAGTTGGGGTATAAAGGAAAATATCAATAACAGTGGGTGATGCTCAGTGGCATGGGTGAGATGAATAGTGCTGAAGGCTGGAGGTCATTATGGTAAGTGGAATAATACGGTGGCATTAGTATAATGTTGCAGGTTGGGAAAAGAGGGTGGATGGGGGGTAGGGGTAGATGACTGATGGGTGATGATCATGGATCATATGAGATAAACAGTACTGTAGGATGATGAGAATTGTTGTACAGGTGGGATAATGTTGTGGTGCTGGTGTAAAATGCCAGTAGGGGAGTGGGGGAGGTGTTCAAAGATGGGTGGATGGTGATCATGGTCAAGGTGTAGGTGTGATCCATAGTGGTGTAGGGTGATGGTGATTTTTGTAAAAGGAGTAGGGTAGTGTATTGGCAAGTGTGATAATGCCAATGGGGGAATAAAGGAATGGGTCATGACTGATGGATGTTGATCATTGAGATGAGATCTACAGTACTATAGGGTGGTGACCATTGTCATAAATGAAATAATGTGGTGGCATTGATGAAGTGATGCCGGTTGGGGGTGGAGGCAAAAAACAAAAAAAACACACACACACACACACACACACACACACACACACACACACACACACACACACACACACACACACACACACACAAACAAAAGAGGGGGGGAGGGTTGGGGGTGGGGGTGGGGGGGTTGAATAAAATTGATGATTCATGAATAATTGGTTGTTGTCTTGAGTGGGACAAACAGTGATATAGGATGATGATCATTGCCATAAGTGAAATAGCATGATAGAATTTGCATGACAATGTTAGTTGAGTATAAAAGAAAAAAAAAAAAAAAAGGGGGAGGGCTTGGGGGGGGGGGGGGGGGGGGGGGGGGGGGGCAGGGGGGGGGGGGGGGGGGGGGGCAATGATCAATAGCTGATTGATGGTGATGGTGCCATATGTGGCCATATGTGGAATCATCATTGTCTCACACACAACGACAGGACATTATCATCAAACCAGCAGACAAGGGCGGTGCAGTTGTAGTTTGGGACAAACAATTATGCATAACAGAAGCACAAAAAACAACTGTCAAACACAAATTTCTACATACCACTCACAGCATCACCCCTTCCACAACACCAGAAGCTCATTGCCAACTCAATCAAAGGAGAAATCAAACTCAACAACTTACCCACTACAGCCAAACTCCTCATCATGACAGACACTAGACAGCCCACCTTCTACCTACTCCCCAAAATACACAAAATGAACACACCTGGCAGACCCATTGTTTCTGCTTGCAACTGCCCCACTGAACAAATTTCACAATACTTAAACTTCCTCCTTCAACCCATAGTACAAAGCTCCCGACATACCTCAAAGACACAACCCACACACTCAATATGATTAATTCATACAACACAGACCCCACTTTCCAACCCAGTCTCCTCTTCACGCTTGACGTGGTGTCACTGTACACCTCCATCCCTGACGCTGATGGACTGAAGGCACTCACATTTTTCCTTGACAATCGGCCCCCCAACCAGCAACACCCTCCCACCACCACACTGGTCAGACTCGCAGAATTAGTCCTCACCCTGAACACATTTCAATTCAACCACCACACATTTTCACAAATTAGTGGGTGTTGCCATGGGCACCAAAATGGGACCATCCTATGCGTGCCTCTTCATGGGACACTTGGAACACCGCTTACTTAACACATACACAGGCCCCACACCTGAATTATACAGAAGGTATATCGATGATGGACTGGGAGCCACATCCATGCCCGAAACAAGACCTCCTCAACTTCCTCAACTTTGCCCAGACTTTCCATCCATCCATCCAACTAACCTACACCATTTCGCAGTCCGTTTACTTCCTAGACATCACCATCTCCCTTGAAGATGGGCAACTCAAAACCTCCATTTTCTACAAACCCACAGACGCACATGCATACCTAGACTACTCATCTCCCACCACCCATACACTAAAGACAGCATCCCATACTCACAATTTCTCCACCTCCGCAGACTCTGCTCCAGCGAGGAAGACTTCACTACACAAGCAGCCAAAATGTCAGAGTTTTTCACCAACCGCGGATACCCCAGTTCCATCATCAATGCAGCACTCCGCCGCACCATTACTGTATCCAGAACATCTGCTCTGGAAACCCAGTATCCAACCAAGACAGACAGACCCACAGCCTACCTCCTCTACCACCCACACACCCTCCCCATCTGCAGGATCCTCAAATCCAGTTGGCACATTGTACATAACCACAAGCCTGCCTTCCATACCAAACCCATGATCACGTTCAAACGTGACAAAAACCTCAAAGACCTCCTCGTACGGTTCAATTTGAACAGGACCTCCACAGCTACACCACCAGGTACTCACCCTTGCTCCAAACCTAAGTGCAAAATCTGCCCCCTCACCAAACCAGACACCATCCTACAAGGCCCCAAACACACCTTCACAATCAAACGCACATTCTCATGTCAGAGCTGCAACATCACATATGCCATCCACTGCCAACTCTGTGGCAAGATCTATATAGGCGAAACATCACGTGCACTTGAGACACGCATATCTGAACACCTGGCTGACATCCGCCACCACCGACCCAAACCCGTCGCTTTACACTTCAACCACACCCAACACAACATCAACCATGTCAAAGTCTTGGCACTCTGGCAGTCACAGGGTGACAGCTTTGAACGCACAACTCAAGAATCCCATCTCATTGCCAAACTGGGCACACTACACCCCCCAAGGCATCAACATCCAACAATAACCCAAATCTTAATTTTGTTTTATCTCCCCCTACACTAATATATTTGGATATGTAGTCTGTAGGTGTGTATGGTAGGTATATCTATATAGATATCTA
>JADBJO010008506.1:76343-78843 GCA_016801955.1 Conus betulinus
CAGATCAGACTCTTGTTCACCCAATACCTTTTCCTATGTGTGGAGTAAGAAATTGTTTTACCTCTAATTTCAAGCAATGATGTTTCAAAGAATAACTGATCATCTATTTGAAAAAAATAAGTTTTCGCTTGGTATATCATCTACATTGTTCATGTTATAAACAAGCACCGCATATTGTTTTTTAATCTCCGAAGTAAGATCTTTTATTTCCAAAATATACTGTTTGTCTTTTTTATTATTAATTTCCAACATTTTTTTAATACTTCGATGAAAATGAGGATGATTAAAATGATGCTATGGATTTCATTTCGGTCTGATGCTACATGACAGGGCTGTACTCTAAGCTTCCTTTCATATATCCCAGCGTCAACCAGGCCCGTGAGATAAAGGCACCGGCAGTGTTGGTCAGGAAATTTTGAGCAACACTCTCAGAAACGCATCCATTAAGTGGCTCGAATATGTTATATCTGGTGTAGATTGTGACCGGAATCCAATGAGCAAAATAATAACCATAAAATAAAAACAGGGGTGGGGGGGGGTAGGGTGGAAAGGGGTGTGTGTGTCTGTGTGTGTGTGTGTGGTGGGGGGGGGGGGGGGGGGGGGAGGCTGAAGGGCTGTGCTTTCCTGAGAGCGTTTTTCATTCTAATAAACCTGTTCCAAAAATAGCTATGGTAAAGAACGCCTGTGATTTTTCCATTGCAAACAGAGCCACCTTTTCTCAGTTTATAGGCCAAGCAAAACAGAAAGTAAAATATTTGATTTGAAGCGCACGCAAGAACGACGATCAGGACACTGACTGTCTGCATTACAGGTGTCCCAGCGCACTGTTTCATACCTACGTATGCTTTTGCTAGAGTGTGGCAAAATGACAGTCAGAGACTGAGAGAAGAAAGGGGTAGTAACAGATGAAGGGGGTATGGTATGGTAGTGGGGCTGTGCCGAAATGGTAATCGTAGGAGATACGTGGTGGTGGGCATCTGCCAGGCCTTATGGATGAATGTAGCAGGAGTGATAGAGACTGGCCTGTTTAAGAGTGTTTTGTGACAACTTCTCTGTAAGGGAATGTAAATAAGAGTGGCAGAGTCGCAGACCCAGTCTTTTTTTCATGGAATCTGGGCAGAGTGGCTGAACAAACGTTTCCGCAGACACTATACAATATTTTTTCTTTATCCAGCTGGCATTCTTGGTGGCAGATATATTCTGAATAAGCGAGGTGAACGCTAGGGAGTTGTGTCCCTTCTTTTTGATGGTGTCAGAACCTTCCTTCAGATGACGTCACAGGGATCCGAAGAATTTGCTGGTTCCGTTGATGTTGGGTATCCAGCTGAAGCTAGAAACATCTTGGTTCTTTGTTTTGTTCATCGTACTCTGAAAGTGAGTATGGTTTGTGCTAGCTCACACACACACACTCACATACACTCACACTCACACACACACACACACACACACACACACACACACACACACACACACACACACACATGCGCGCGCGCGCACACACACACACACATGCATGCACGCACGCACAGAGAGAGTGGGAGAGAGAGAGAGAGAGAGAGAGAGAGAGAGAGAGAGAGAGAGAGAGAGAGAGAGAGAGAGAGAGAGAGAGAGTAGAGAAAAAAAACAACAAAATTTCGGGATAGGAAGTACAAAGAACAGTAGGAAGTAAAGAAAAGAAGAAAACCTTCTGACAGAGCGGGGAACATTGAATTTCTCCTAAGTTAACACAGTAAACTGAAATAAATCACCTGAAACAGTGTAACAATCATACGAAGTGCAGGGCTGATTCGTATGGGTTCCACAAAACACCCTGAATTTCTGTAACCTGCAGGGTTCCCTCCTCCACAAGCAAGCACTGTTCGATCCTCTATATATCTTGCAAATGTGTTTGCTATCAGCCGCTGACCAGAAGGACCCGATGCACTCAGTCTGAGAGGGCGGACACTGCTAATAATGATGTAGAGGAACGTGAGCATCATCACGGTGCCAGAAGGAATAGTGATGCTCATATCTGCTTCGCACAGTTGATTGATTTGGAGACCAAGATCTGGCACCCAGATTAAGCACACCTGCACATCTGGTACAGACATGTCTTTGAGTGGGCAGAATAAGAAAAAAAAATATAAAACTAAATAATTAGGGAGCTAACTAACGAAGGAACGAAGAACGAACTAACAGACTGACCGACTTACGAACTAACTAGCGAACATAACTTCACAGCTTACTAGCGGACTAAATACCAGTTGACTAACTAACCAACTAATTAACTAACTAACTAAGCAACTAACCAGCTGACTCACTCTCTGCCTAGCTCACTAACCAACTACCAAACTACCACACACAAAAAAAATAATAATAAATAATAACTATATATTTAGGGACTGGCAACACAGACAGATATGAGAAGTTTCTTTCCTCTTAGTCAGCCCACGACATCATTTTGAATAAAGAACGAGACTGTTGACATAAGAAATGCATGATTCAGTGTATACTTAAAGAC
>JADBJO010008506.1:84475-95249 GCA_016801955.1 Conus betulinus
AGGTCTTCTGCTACGACTGATTTAGTCCATGGAGAGATCAGCCGCCATGTTGAACCGGAAGTCTTCGTTACATATACTACATTACAAGTGTGTGTGTGTGTATGTATGTTTGTGTGTGAGGAGAGAGAGAGAGAGAGAGAGAGGGGGGGACAATTTCTTTGGATTGTCAAGTGTAAAATAAATAATGTTCTTTACTTCGCGTTTGATGACACACATGTGTCTTGATTGTTTGGTGATATATAAACAAACCTGCACGTTATTTTCTGCGGTGACAAGAGCAAGAGCTGAGAATGGACACAATTTTAGGCTCCTCATCATGCCACTTGTAATGTAGTATATGTAACGAAGTAGGATCCGTGATGATAACCAAAGCTGGAGTTTGGCCGGGCATGGGAGGGTGGAGAGTGGGAGGAGAACAATACCAATAACTAAAACTGTCAAATTAGTGTTCTTTTTTTCCCACTAAGCTGTTTCGAGACTTTCTTCCAGAAAACGACATGGGATTGAACTTTATGCTATTTCCAACACTCGGCAGAGAGTTGAAGTGTTACCTTCAGCGAACAAAAAGGAGTTGAAATGTGTTACCGCCAACACACCATGACGTTTAGGCCTTGATGTGTACTGGCAGATACATACAGCCGAAAAAACTGGGATATCATGTTTCCATCAACAGATTTACGGAATTTTCAGTCAGCTGAATAAGAGGGATTTAACTGCGTATTGCAAGACATATGTTTTTAAACCACAT
The DNA here is from genome assembly GCA_016801955.1 of Conus betulinus. Classification (NCBI taxonomy): domain Eukaryota; kingdom Metazoa; phylum Mollusca; class Gastropoda; order Neogastropoda; family Conidae; genus Conus; species Conus betulinus. The sequence continues at coordinate 85,224 of JADBJO010008506.1, forward strand.
GATGATATTCAAGCTCACTGTTTGTTTTTATTGCGGCTATGTTATGAGAAAAATTGTAGCCTACAGGGCAGATTGTGTTTGTTTGTTTGTTTGTTTTCGAGTATTTTTACCTCTAAAAATGAGAAGTGATGATTTTGTTTCGGTACTGTGGAAACATTTTGTGCACATTTTTTTTCTTTCCCAAAAAGGTGTGTGTGCATGCGTGTGTGCGTGGGTGGGTGCGTGTGTGCGTGCGTGCGCGAGTGTGTTCGTTTTGAATGAATTATTGAAAAATGTGCCCCAAAAATGTTTGACGGGATGAATGCAGAATGACGTAATAGTCTGAAGTCAGTGCTGTGTTTTCTGCACTTTTTCTGGGCAAACCTTGTGTAAATACAAATAAACCGCAGAGAATTAAAGCGCAGTTGTTAGTGTTATGGTTTGTTTATTTTTTTTGTTTGATTGGTTTTTATTTTCTCGATTGCGGTTTTTTTTTTTTTTTTTTTTTTTTTTTTTTTTTTTTTTTTTTTTTTTTTTTTTTGGGGGGGGGGGGGGTTGGGGGAGGAGGAGGGGGGGGGGGGGGGGGGGGGGGGGGGGCACTACCAAAGGACATAACTGAAACAGCACAGTTACTGATCTCAATTTTGAAAATAAATAAATAGGCACATCATTTTAGGTGACTGAAAGTGCGTGTCCCGCCCCACCCCCATCCCCCGCCGAGCATCTTTGACTCTTTTGTATGGGTGATCCATCCTCGTTTTTTTTTTTTTTTTTTTTTTTTTTTTTTTTTTTTTTTACCTGTGCAGTTTCATCCTCCGATATTTTCTCATTTTGTTCCGAACCGACTCACACTCACCGGGTGTGGTATAGTGGTTTTTATTCGCTTTTCTTCGTCTTTTTCTTCTTACTCTTCTTTTTCTAAGCCTCCTTCGTCTTCCTCTACGTTGTTTGTTTTATTGTTTTGTATAAATACCAACAAACGGTAGAAAAAACGAAATGTTACGGTCAAGGACCTTGCTGTTTTCGTTTGCTTTTGTCGTTTGTTGTTGGTGGTGGTTGTGTGATGGTGGTAGTGGTGGTGATGGTGGTAGTGATGGTGACGATATTTTTCTTATTTTAGTCTCATTTGTCTTAATACCAGCAGTCTGTAGAAAACAGGAAAAAAGCTACTATAAGCGGTAGTCTCTGTGGGTTTTTTTGTTTGCTTTGTTTGTTTTTTTTTTTCCCCAAAGTCGCCATTAGAAAATAGTTCATGTATTACCACAAACAAAAGGCAAATTGATAAAATGCGACAAAATGTGACAACTGTGTGTGTGTGTGTGTGTGTGTGTGTGTGTGTGTGTGTGTGTGTGTGTGTGTTGCAATACGTCCTTGAGGGACGCTCATTGATTTTTTTACCATTCCATTTCTGAGCTAGATTAGGTCTCCAGAGGACTTCCCTATATAGGCCTATTTGGTGATGACGGCGCGGCAATTGCGTCCTTGCTATTGTCATGAGACGACAAATAGGCCAAACGTATTGTGTTTTCTTGGCGGCGCCTCTGTTTAATTTCTTCTTCCTCCTCTTCTTCTTCTCACTATCATTATTATTATTATTATTATTATTATTATTTGTTGTTGTTATTGTATTATTATTATTATTATCATCATCATCATCATCATCATCATCATCATCATCATCATCATCATTATTTCAAAGTTTTGATGTACCTTTGGTGAATGTATCTTATACTAATATGGCCACAAGTAGTTTACAAATTCTCGCCTGTTTGTTTGTTCAGAGCGTGCGCGCGCCCACGCGCGTGCGCGCGCGCGCGCCTGTGCATGAGTGTGTGTGAATGTGTGTGTGTGTGTGTGTGTGTGTGTGTGTGTGTGTGTGTGTGTGTGTGTGTGTGTGTGTTCACTTAGTGTTAAAATATAAAATAATTAATCTTGAAATATAGTTATGATGACATATTTATTCGATGAATGAATCTGCTTTTTTTAGTTTCTGTTTTTCTTTCACTTTCTTCAGAGATAGCCTGTCACGTGATCAGAGCAGATGTACCCAATAGTGCATCTGGTACGTTACTTTTAACTCTCAAGCGATCCCAAAACCAGCCATCTTGAACCTTAATACTGTATATGCTGCATTTAACTTACAATTTCAGGTTATATACACAGACGAAGTATGTAAAAGGATACACACTCAGAAAGCTAACAATATAACCTGCAGCTTACACAAAAACCAAGTTGAAAAATCATTTAGCTCAACATTTTTGTTCAACACATTGATTTCAAGATGTTGCATACTGCCGTTGATCTAACGCCACTCTCTGAGTTTCTATGCGTTTGATAATACTATTTAAAAAGTATAATTGGAAGAAACAGAAATATTGAACGTTGAAACTGGGGGACGTATACACCAAATGTGATGGAAATCAAGAAACTTCCATTTTATGAGTGTTAACGTATCCCACAAATACTACAATGTTACTGGGAGGAAATCCGGTTCCGTCCATCCGAAATACGCGGAAAATCAAGAAACTTTCACTTAATGAAACGAAAGCAATAGTCCTCATAGGGAAGAAAACAGTACACAAAATCACAATCCCGCTCTTCATATTTCACAAATTTTCGGCCTAGTGGCCTTTTTCAAGAGAAGAGAAAAACAAAATCATTACAACTACGTAATATCAATCTTTGACAACTGGACAGATTAACGAAATGACGTCATAAGAATACTGCACAACGCCTGACATCATAATCTGTAATGTCATTAACAAGAACTTTTTTTTAAAGTCATCCTGAGGAACTAGATCAAAGACACAATAACAGGATGGGTACCACTAAAATGTATCTCAATCGTGACACTTTTGCTATCCAATTTCACTCCATAATGTGTGTGTGTGTGTGTGTGTGTGTGTGTGTGTGTGTGTGTGTGTGTGTGTGTGTGTGTGTGTGTGTGTGTGACGTCATTTCCTATCAACTGAAGATAAGTCTTGGAGGTGTGTGCTCTGAGTTTTTTTTCTGGTGTGTGTTGCAATTATCATTATGCCATGTCTCCATCTAAAAGTTGTGGACCTGCCTGGTTTGTGTAGTGTCTGTCCGATGGAAGCGGCGCTTTCGTTTTCGCCGTTTCCATCAGACAGACTATAAAAGATGGAAAAAGACCGGAGATGAAAAAATCCACTTCGAAGTCAGAGCCCTCAAACACCAAGTTCAGCACAGACTCTGAAGAGCCTACACTGTCCTACACTGAAAACTGCTCTCTGACAGCCAAAAAAACAAAGCCTAGAACGAAGAAATCATTCTGGACATGTATAAAGTCTCCGCGCACGAAAGCAGCCAGTGTCTTACCATTGAAAGTAGCTGGTAAGCTAGTAACAGAAGCAAAGGATAAGGCAGAAATACTGAATGCACAGTTTCAGTCTGCGTTCAGCAGCAAACTATCCTGCTCACCAGAGGAATTTGAGACCTGGACTGGCATGAGCCCAGAGACTGAAGGACCTACATGTGACCACATCCACATCTCAGTAGCAGGAGTCAGAAAGCTGCTAAAAGGCCTAAATCCGAGCAAAACCCCTGGACCAGACGAAATCACCCCCCTCGCCTCCAGAAGGAAATTGCTGATGAAATTGTCCCAGCTCTGACGCTTCTCTCTTTCAGTCCTCCATAAACACAGGCATGGTTCCACAGGACTTGAAAAGAACAAACGTCTCTCCTGTGTTCAAGAAGGGTGAAGAATGCAGGCCTGAACACTATCGCCCCATCTCCCTCACGAGTGTCCCGTGCAAATTCTAGAGCACATTGTGGTAAGTACAATCATGGGATTTGCAGAGGCAATCAACATCCTGCGCGAGGATCAGCACGGTTTCTGGCGATGCAGATCTTGTGAAAGTCAACTGCTGCTGGGGCTTGTGGATGAGCTACCCTACAATATGGAGAAGGGGAAACAGTCAGACATTTTAGTGATGGATTTTTCGAAAGCCTTTTGACAAGGTCTTCCATTCCCTTCTAATCCACAAGCTCCGACATTACGGGATCACTGGCCAGGTCCATGAATGGATCAAAAACTTCCTGGCAAACCGACAGTAGGCGGTGGTTGTTGATGGAGCTTCCTCAAAGGCCGTTCAGGTAGAGTCAGGAGTCCCCCAGGGATCAGTCCTGGGCACAGTCCTATTTCTCCTCTACATGAACTACCTTCCTGAACAACTCTCCTCAACAACACGGCTATTTGCAGATAACACTCTCTGCAACAGAACTATAACTTCCCCCAAGACCAAAGGGAGTTACAACAGGACCTGGACCACATAGCAGACTGGGAAACAAAATGGAAGATAACGACTACCGGATTTAGACAGGTCACTCAGCTAGGGATAGTATTTACCTGGAGCTTTCAACAGACCTCCGTCCGTCTTCTTCAGTGGTGGTGTGGCTACTGGAAGGTGGAAGGTGACTTTCCACCCAGACAAGCGCCAAGCCCTCTATGTCTCCAGGAAGATAAACACACTGTCTGACACGTATCATCTCCATGGCCAACACTCAAAAGAGTAGAAGAGACAAAGAACCTGGGGGTCACCATCTCCCAAGACGTCAGTTGGGATACCCACATATCCAACAACAAGCAGAGCAAACAAGACCCTAGGGTTTCTCAGGCGAAACCTGAGAGTGGGCTCCATCAACTTCAAGGAAACAGCCTACAAAGCCCTAGTTCGCCCCACTCTAGAATACGCCTCACCTACCTGGGACCCCTACACTGCCAAAAACATCGACAACATAGAAAAAGGCCAACGCCGTGCAGCTAGATGAGTTGTGAACTGCTACCGTCACACCTCAAATGTCGATTCCATGCTGACACAGTCTACAGTGGTCCAGCCCAGCAGACAGAATAAGAGCAGCCAGGCTGACCACCTTCATCTGACCCAAACACCCCAGCAAGGTTACATCAAGACGTACCTCTCCCTGCCTGCAAAACGAACTACAGGAAGTATTCCTTCTTCCTGTTTCGCTTGCAAGTGGGCTGTCTGCACAGGAAGGTTCGATTGTCCAGCGATTCGTAGACTTTAGGCTTTGTTTACATCAGCCATTCCAAGGGAAGTCACTCTTGTCAAGTTGTCGTCACAAGCAGACGAAACCTAAATACGCAACATCTCCCTGCCTTTACAATCAAAAATTAACTTAACTTAGGAAAAAAAAAACTAAATTAAACTTTAGCGGGTGTTCTTAAAGATATACCTAACTTTCAACACAAAAAATGGGAGTGCCCTGGATTACAGGATTATATACCAACACCAACAAAAACACAAGGTGAGGTGCTTCAACACGTATTCAACGCTTGTTTTTGATTCTTCTAAACGTAGTCTTTCAGTTAGACAGGTGTTTACACACTGCGACCAAATCGAGTGTGTCTTGGTTCTAACTGCTCTGGTGGTGTTTGTTCAACAGTGTTCTCTTGATCAAGATCAGAGTTCCTGTCCGGTTCCTGGTCATTTTAGTGATCAGCTTGCGCCCCAGCTGGTTCTGGAATTCCTTAACTGTTTCTTGAAGTTGAATTTGCTATTTCTCTGTTCATTGTAGCATCCGTTCCTAGACTAAACTGTCTGTAAGGTTTGTTGATTCTCTGTCTTGACTGTTCCCCATCTGTTACTGCACCATTTGATCCGCTTTTTCCGTTTGATGGACACAAATCAGTCGTTCTGTTGGTGGGATAGAATGTGGCTGTCCTTTGGTGCCTTGTAGTGGCTGAAATACATGATTGTAGTTGTCACTTGTTTCTCAGATGTCACGTCGATTTTGCCGGAATCTAAGTCCGTCTTCATTTCGTATGTTGTGTGAACTGATGTCCACTTGCAACCTGAGCCTTTACCCCATCTTTTGGAGTCAGGTGGCCTGAACCATACGAATTGTCCAGGATTCAGCTCAGTCAGTTCTACAGCTCCACAGTTGTAGTATCTTGCCTATTTCGTCTTTCTAACTTGAAGTCCGTCTGTGGTTTGCTTCACTGTATGCTTCAACATGGATCTGGCTGTAGGCAACTGTGTTCTTGTTCTTCTTGAAGAACAGTCTCTATGCAGGTGAACTTCCCAGTATTTCTGATGGAGTATTTCGCAGCTCCAATAAGGCCAAATATCTATCCTCACCGCTTTGGTGACATTTCTGGATCATGTTCCTCATAATTTTGACTGTATTTTCAGCTTTCCCATTTGACTGTGGATAATGGGGCGAACTCATCACGTGTTCATATCCATAAATCTGAGAAAATTTCTCAAATTCCTTAGGGATGAATGGTGGCCTATTATCAGTGGTCAGTCTCTCTGGGATTCCATGTCTTGCGAAATGGGCTTTCATCTTCTTGATGACTTCATCACTGTCTTTGGACGGTAAGAACATCAAATTCAAAGACGTCAGAATAGTAGTCAACCATTACCAAATAGCTTTTCTTTTTGCATCAAACAATTCGGCATCCAGATACTGCCATGGCAACTCAGGTATTTCACTGTTGATGAGTAGTTCTTTTTGTTTGTTGACGCCAGCTGAACTCTTGGCATATGACAATCTTTGACGGGACTCACAATATCAAAATTCATTCCAGCCAGTATGTGACTTTTCTCCCTCGTCTGATACATTCCTGAATACCAGCATGACTTGCGTGCATTTTCTGTAAGAAATGATGCCTCATTTGTTTGGGTACAACCACTCTGCCTTGAAAATCACACCGTTTTGTACTGACGGTTCATCTTGGAACGGGACAAATGCTTGCATGTTTTCTGATGGAGCTTTCTTTTCTTCAGGCCATCCTTCCAGTATGATTTCCATCAACAGGTTTATATCTTCATCTGCCTTTGTTGCTTTTTGCAGGTTTGGCATGGCTGTCTCACAGACCGATAGCTCCTGTGTAATATCCATGTCTTAAAGCTCATGTGCAGAAAATTAATGTGTGTGTGGCCATTTGTTCTTCAGGTTTCCCACTCACAGCTCTGCTCAGTGTATCTGCCAGATACATCTCAGTTCCTTTTTTGTAGACCACCTCGTAGTCATACTTCTGGGTGTGTAGCAGCATTCTTTGAATTCTCTTTGGAGCTTAGAGCAGACTCTCTTTGTGGATCACCTCCAATGATTTGTGGTCAGACTTCACGGTGACTTTGTGTCTAAACATGTATCTTTCAAATCTGTCAAGACAGAAAACTATCGCCAACATTTCTTTTTCAATTTTGGCATAGTTCTTTTTTCAGTTTCAGACAATATTTGAGACACGTATTGTACTGGCTGACCATTCTGCATAAGGCACGCGCCTAAACCATAAGCTGATGCATCACACTGAAGAGTGATTTGAGTTTTCTCAGTCTGATCAAAGTAGCACAGAACAGGTGGCTTGGACAGGGTGCTCTTCACTTTTTCTAGTGATGTCCCATGCACATCAGGATCCCATTTGTAATGAACTTCTTTTCTCAGTAGTTCTCTCATCAGGGCTGCTTCGGACCGATGTGGAGCGAACTTTTGGAGATAGCCCACAACTCCAAGCAATCTTTGCACATCCTGCTTTGATTCTGGAGTTGGTAGCTGTTGAATTGCTGCAAACTTTTTTGGATCTGGTTTGAGTCCTCTTGTAAGAATGTGTCCAAGGTAAGTGACTTCTGTTTGCTTCAGTCCTACTTTTTCTATGTTCAGCTTTATTCCTTTTTACGGCATCTTTGTAGCAGCAGCTTCTCACGCTCATCATCATTCTTTCCTCCTTTGTGATCGAAATTATGATATCATCATGGCCAGCTGATAGCTACTACGCCTGGTAGATCAGCTAGTTCTTGCTCAATCCTTCTCTGGAATTCTTTTGGTGCCACATGTATCCCAAATGGCATTGTGTTCCACTTGTATTTTTTCAAATATGGTTTCAAATGTTGTCAAGTCGCTACTCCTCTCGTCCAGCCAGTTTAACATGCCAAAACCCATTCTTCAGGTCAAAGTGTGAGAAGTGCTTGGCTTTTCTCAGTTTGGGAAGAAAATCATCCAGTTCTGGAGTCGGATATTCAATTCTTTTGAGCGCTTTGTTCAAAGGCTTAGGATCAATGCACAACCTTATTTTCCCATTGGGTTTCATTGCTACCACTAGACTACTGATCCTGTCTGTTTGAGTATCTACTTTGCTGACAGCTTCCATTTCCAGTCTTTCCAGATCATCTTTCACTTTTTTCTTCACTGAGAGTGGCCATTTTCTGCAGGGCATTTTGACTGGAGTTGACTCTTTGTCTGTCTGAAGATGGAGTTTTCTTTCAAACTGTCCAACTTCTCCATCACAAACATCCTTGTATTGATCCAAAATACTGTTGCTTCCTTCTCTGGTCACAACAGCTATATTCTCTGTGTTGACTGTGATGAGATTCATGCCTTGTGCTGCTCTCAACCCCAGGACTGGAGGGCAGTTTTCTTCTGCGATGATAAATGTCACTTTGTAAGTGTTTTCATTCTTTGGGTTCACAACTCTCAAAATAATTTCTCCCCTAAGTTTCATCTCAGATTTGTTGAAGATAACTAACTTGCTCTTAGTCTTTTTTCAGTTTCTTCAGGTTTGTGTCGCCTGACACTTCTCTGTAAGTTTTCTTCGACATAACATTTGTTGACTCCCCAGTGTCCAGAAGAAATCTCACTTGGTTTTCATTTATGAATAAACTTGCTTTGATTTTATTCACATGTTTCTTGTTCTCCATTGCATAGACTTCATTTTCTGAGTCACTGTCAGGAACTGGAACAGTCTGCCTCCCGAGGTTATCTCCTCAACCTCGGTGGAGTGCTTCAAATCCCGAATCTGACCAGCTAACGCCCTCCTCCCCCACCACCACCCCCCACCCCACAAGTCCCCTTACTGCCAGTTCTACATACCAACTACCTAGTTAGTGGAAAACCAGTTCTGTACACAACAGAACCATCAAAATGATGATGGTGGATGTTTAAAGAAAGAAGAACAAGAAGAAGAAGTTTCTTCTAGGTCTTTCATTTTGCGTCTTGTGCAGGACGTCTTGTGCGGGAAGGTCTTCATCTTGTTACCGTGGCCTTGAGGTGATGGTGGTCTGGCGCTGTTGGCTGTAGTCCCATTCAGGACTGTCTAACATGCCAGGGCCGCTCTATCAGGATAGTGGGGGTCTCTAAGAGTCAGTTTCTGCACCAACGTTGTTGCTTTGCTGTAGTTTGTCCCAGGTCGTTAGCGTTTTCTTCGCATGTGGCTGGAAAAACGTTGTGTTACCTGTCTGGCGGATAGAAGAACCCGCTCTCGTCCCCATCTGATGTTGAGGTGACTGCATCATTTTGTATCCGCTGACTACTTGCGTGGTTTATAACCCACTAGGGCATACTGAAACTTTGCCATCAGTTTCCAGATCATGCTTCTTGGTTATGACGTCTTTTTGTTTTCTCCTCATCTCACAGACCTTGACGTCATTTACACAGCAAAATCCGCGTGCGCTGGCTTGTGTGCTTTCTTTTTTTCTTAACATGCTGGATCACCTCCTGAATTCTCCATTCTACAATCAAGACAGTGCGTGGTGCCGTCTAATTTCGTCCAGCTCTTGTTAAAATCCAAATTGTGTCTCGCTCTGATACCAGAATCAGATTCATTGATGTCTCTCGGGCTTGTTAGGTTGGCTTGATCATTTTTGCATAGACAAGATACAGGACAGTGCTGCGCAATATTGATTTTCTTAATTCATGACATTTTTTTTTAAAATCTGAACAGTATTTACTTTAAAGATCGACAGTCTGTGAGTGGATGATTTGAAAGGACCAGTATTTGTAAAAAAAAAAAAAAAAAAACGTCCTAGACTACTGTTTCTTTTCGTTGTTTGTGTTGAGTGTCTCTGTGATGAGTCTGATCCAGCGAACGAAAAGGCCTAGGAGCAGGCATTACTTATAGATCTGCCTTCGAGAGGGATTGCGATGGCTGCCTCGTGTAGCCAGTGAAGGGATTTCATATTTATGGTATATGTTTTCCCATTTCCATCTTCATTTTCTTTTTTAATTTCAAGTCTTTGCTAAGTCATTATTATAATGATGGAAGAATTGTTATCCTGCACTTGT
>JADBJO010008507.1:0-17500 GCA_016801955.1 Conus betulinus
TGTTGATTAGTCCCGCTTTATCAGTATGGGTTTATTTAGCCATCCTCGTAAACGTCTATGAAATGTTACTCAGATCCGCCACGAGTCATTATATACAAATTACCCCAAGCCATGATGGACAAGTGATACGAAGTGAGCCTATCAGAAATCAGTTCGTAATCCATATTATCTCAGAACAGAGATTGTGGTTTCGCTATGGACTCCAGAAATTAAAACGGCGAGTGAGAATATAAAGCATCTGCCCCCGTGAAGTATTGTGCCGAGGGCTTTATGAAACCACGATTTTTTTTCACACAGCACTCCTTGCAAGAAAGAAGTAGGCTACGATTGACTCAAAAATCGAGATGAGGTAAATGTACATATCCGGCCTCTAGAAAATCAGCCTAACGTTATACGAAAAAGCAGGCTGATGTTGTTCGGCCCCAAGTTTGCAAAGCGTGTTAAGTCTCCATCCTCCAGCATTAAAGGAATGGTCATGTTAGAGCCTGTTTAGGAGGGACTTGAACGAAAAGTTAAAGCGTGCGTGTACTCTACTGCCGATTGGTGAATGCACGTCTGATGGGGGACGTCATGGTTCTCTTTGAATCGTTCACCAACCAACCAGACTTGAGAAGTATCATCCATTTGAGAAACCTATTATATTCCTCAAAATCGCGTAAAGTTAAACGGGGGAAATCTTGTTAACCACTCACTTAGGCCACCAGTTTCATTCGTGAGTGGGAATACCATAGTGTGACACTTCACCTTTCGTCGCAGACGTCCCCTATACTTATTAAGGATGCTCTACCTCTTATAAACCCAACGTAAAGCCTACGAAAACGATTACTGGTACTTCAAGTCGGGGATGGGACTTCCCGGTCTCTGTCAAGTGTGGAAGTGTATTAATCCGGTATCGGAAGAGTCTTTGATTCCTCTGTTGAAAAGCGGAGGAAAGGCCTTAATCAAAGGGCTCGGAGCCCAAACGGGAGTGGTGTTGCCCAACATGTAGTTCTCCGGTCCCAAATATGAAGGGGACACCTTTGAAAGAGCAACGTCGACAAGCTGGGAAACGATTACAGGATCCACTAAAACACATCCCGACGTCAACCTTCGGGTAGACCGCCCGTAAGCGAATGACATTTCGACATCCTCCGGGCCAGTTTGATTATCCCTTAGCACGGAAAGAAAGGAGCCCCCTAGGTGTGAGAGTACATTTTGGAGGACATCCATGGCGCTTGCTTCACCATCACTCTTGAGAGGTACATACCGGACTATTGTTTTCTGCACCCTCCACAGACGGGCGGTTGAAGAAGAAGGGGTTTTGTGGGAGGATCTCCATATAGCACACCCACACCCACTCGGGGGGCAGCCATCGATTTTACGTGTCAGGGGCTATGAAGGTGATTGGGATTTTAAACAGCGCGTAGCTTCATGTCGGGTAAAGGGACCCAACCGGATGTGGAAGAAGGAAACCTGGCGGCTCCAATACCGATGGGCTCTCGTCAATTACTGGTTACCAGTTTGTTTTCTCAAGGGGCCGTTAGTGTATCAACGACACCTTAAGTTCACAACGAGAGAAATCACTTACCATACAGGGCCTACATAGAGTCTACACTCAAACTACAGCACGGAAGCCAAAAAGAGCCTTCTACTGGTGGGCTGTACTTTGGGGACACTACTGGTCATTTTGACGATTCGCAAGGGAAATGACAACAGGGACTCCGACAAGGGAGCTGACCCAGCTGACAGTCATGAAGTGGACATGATGGGCCGACTACACACAGATATTATGCATCAGGAACGCGTTACAGGATCAACGGTGTGAACGTCAAAATCCGACTCCTCCTGTTAAGGACACTTCAATTGATGGCTCACACCCCGGCTTTTGGTTTTAAATCCATCATCCACTAGTGCGTCCTTGTTTGTTTCGAAAAAATAAACTAAACTCGGCTGTTGCTTCTGGCTCATGTAAAAGCGTGGAAAAAAAGGGACTTGTAAATCCCTCTTAAACACGAGCCGTTTCAAAGACTTGCCATTCCGCAAGGAACTTACGTGCTGTGCAGGACAATCTTTTTCTGAGTCAGGCTCCTACAAAGATCATCAATCGCCAGATAGACACCGCTCATTTAACAGACACTACAACAAAAATCTAGTTAACTTGCAAACATTTCGACCATCCTTTAATTAAGCCTGATCATGGTATGGAGCCAGATCTCCTGCTAAAGCTCATCACTCCAGCGTTTGATCAAAGTTTTGTTCAGGCTTTCCACAGTCGAATCAGGCAAACAGAAGGAATGTCAACAATGGATGCCGGAAACGGAGAGAATACGGTACGCACCTTTTTGCCTTGACCTGAGTCCCAGTTCTATTAGCTGGCGATCAGCAGTCGAGCCGATTTAAAAGCAGAGCCCTTCGTCCGGAACTAAAATTTTCTCAAGTCACGGGCCACCCTGTCCACGTCTTTTGTTATACGCCTGAACTGGATTAGTATGATCTGAGGATAGATCGTTCTCGCCAACGCTGACAGATTTTTCGACAGAACAGTGAGGAGATGGCAAATGTAATCAATAAAGGAAACGTTCATGTCAAAAGATGCTTCAGCATGGAGTATATCCAGAGAAACAAACACCTCGTCAGCTTAATACAAGACACGCTCAGGGTTTGTTATTAATCTGACACAGTAACAGGACCGGAAAACATGGGTGAGGTCTGGGCGTGATGGAAGTGAAAAAGCGGAATACCTTGATAGTTGGCCTGTCACCAGCACTATATACGGACATTCAACAAGTTATCCACGACCCACGCTCCTACTTATCGTTTAATCAACGATGATTACTAGTTCCGCGTGCGTTTATTACGTGTTGTATATCATTTTAAAGAAAGAGAGGAAGGGGCGATAGTCTGTATCGATTGCTCTCTATATTTCATCCGCATAAACAACGGATCTAATGATGAAAAAGGTAATCTCATTTATCGATCTATACCGCGAGGTCGATAAATTAGGAATCACTAGATGATGAAATATTCCGTATAAAAACTGGTTTTTAGTCTAATAAACTATTAAAATAAATAAGATAATGATTGGTTTATTCAAAGAAGAGAATATCCCTTCAGGAACGCTGGCAGCTATGCTGGAAATGAATAAAAAGAAAAAGTGGTGGTGGCTTTGACCAAAAAAAAAAAAGAGTGTCCCTTCACGTTGATAACGCATGACTAGAAAATGTCAGCGGTTGATCCCAAAAGGACACAGCAAGCTTTACGATTAGCGTGGCAAGAAAATTAATCTTTGTCACGTAAGGGTCTGATTTTGCTTACGATGACATTGTTAACTCGCTTTTAGCGTGACGCATTTCTACCGTTTATCATTTTTGTGCACTGATGTGACCTTTGGTGACAGTGAATTTGTTATGTGTTATGTATCATTAGTTTCGGCACTAGATTATACATAAATTAAGTACTTGAAACATAGCACTTATATCGTCATTTTTCGTGCTTGATAATTTCAAACTACCACACTTGAAATATTTGCGTTCCGTGGTGTAAGATAATGACTGCTTTTGGGAACGTGGTATAAAAAAGGGCAGATTTATTCACTACTGACGTGCTATGGAGAACTCTTTGTGCTCTCTGGAACAGAATCCAGAAAAAAGTGGATGCGCGATAGCGGAGGTAAAGACTGATCTGCAGAATTCTGTGTTGGGCGCTGTTTGTGGAGGAGAAGCGTCGATCTTGTTTGAGACCTGAAAAAGAAAACGAAGAAGAGCTAACAACAACAAAAAGTGTGGAGCTTATCTGGAAACGAGTGTTTGAGACTCTGGACACCAAGAAACTCCTCCATTGGTGGTTGAAGAGGCGTTACCATCGAGGCGAAAGCAGGCATACCCAAACACCATTCTCGGTGGTTGATGAGGGCGTCAGGCTTGGGACTATACCAAAACGCACGTGTTTTGGCACACAGTTTTTGAGCACGTGATGGCTATTCGTGATTGACTTATTTTTTTTTCCTTTCATTTTATTTGTGCCTTAAAAAAATCAACAATTTTTTTTTTATGCGTGAGCTGAATGAAACTAATTCTTTTTCACGTTTGATTGAACTCTTGAGTGATTATAGGAAAAAGAAGTTTTCTTACGTTTTGATGATAGATCGTTGGTTACACCTTAAAAGATTGTGTTGATTTGTGCGGGAATCAAGTATAGGTGTACTATATACATTTCTTTTTGAAAGGATGAAATGATTATACATCAACTTTTTGTTTTGTAAGAAACGATAACTGTTTGTTTGTTTTTCGCTGCCTAAAAGTCTTGTTTAAAAAATGATTGTACGTAATGTAATGGTATCATTTTTTGTCTATACTTATTCATTAATTTGTTATTACTGAAATGGAGATAGATGGATAGAAGATAGATAGATAGATAGAGAGAGAGAGAGAGAATGAGAGAGAGAGAGAGAGAGGAGAGAGATGAGAGAAGAGGTTTTTAATTATGATTATTTTATTTATTTTTTTGCTGTCCCAACTTCTGCGCCACCTCAGAGGCAGTGCACCCACGCCGCTCATTCCGGCACCCCGTCCACAGCCACAGCCCAATCCGGTCCCGCCGCAGCCCCGCACCGGCAACCACAGGGAGCAGTCAATGTCAAGTCGTCAAGAGGCAACCCACCGAGGAGGACACTGCACTGCTGCCGAGTCACTTCGGTGGTGTCAGTGGCGCCTGTTCTGATCTAACATACGCAGGACACCACCTACTAAGCCCCCTACTGACGACAATAATGCTTAGTCGCGGAGCCGGCGTGAGTGAGCTCTCCCTCCGGAGGGCGCCACCACGTCCGTCCAACGACAGCCCCCATGGACTCGCCGACACCGGTGACCCCGACGGAACCAAACCAAGGCACAGACGTGGAGAGGACATCGAAATTGAGGTCACCATGAGAGCAGGGCATGAAGGGCCACAGAATTTGAGACATTTTTTTTTTATGCTGATCGATGAGAATGAGGATGATTAGATGATGCTACGGATTTCCATTTCGGTCGGAGACTACATGACAGGGCTGTACTCTACGCTCCCCCCACAACATATCCCGGCGTCAACCAGGCCCGAGAGATACAGGCACCTGCAGTGTTGGTCAGGAAATTGAGAGCAACACTCTCAGAAACGCATCCATTAAGTGGATGAAACCGACTGTGTGGTCCCAGCGTTTCCAACTGAGTCCGCAGCCAACTCAACTCTGGGTGGAGCCAGTCGGGGCAGAAAAACCCACATGACTTCTGATGGGATTCGAACCCCCGACCTCCCAGCCGGGAGTCCACGACTCTAACCCACTTTGCCCGGCGGAGAGGTCTTTCCAACAACATTAATATAAATGACTGTTGATATGAATGATTGAAGCGAAACAAAACCTGTGTGAGAGAGAGATACCTCGTACTATATTTTCCGTTTACATGCAGATTAACTGTTTATAATTCGTTCTTATGGAAGTAATATGACGCTAAAACACCCCACCCCCTCGTGTAAACAACGAAGAAAAACGAAGTTTGGTTTTTGTTTTACCCTGTTTTCATCGTTTGCGTGGTAACACGAGAGAGTGTTTTTTTTCTGTCTATCTCTTTTTTTTTTTTATCAAGTGCTAGCGTCAGTGTGAGAGGACACGGATGTTTGTTATGTGTGTTTGGGTCTTTTACATACACGGCAATAAACTTTCTCATACGAGGCATTCGAACGTCTATGAGCAACCAGCTTTCACCCCCCCCCCCCCCCCCCCCCCAAACAAACACAAACAACCCAACACGAAACGCGCTTGAGATTAAATCAACCTTGAATACGTCTTGACTGGGGTAAGACCCGTGCGATGTGTCACGTTGATGCTGAGAGAGTTGGAGGACAAAGCCCCCACTACGTCACAGAGAAATTATAAAGCGAATAAGGACAGTTTTTGGAATTTAGATATGAATGATTATTGTTTTTCATGAACAACATTTTTTTCTTCAGTGTTTACTCGTAGAAAAAAAACCCGACTAAAATGCTTAAAAAAATAAATAAAACTGATCGAAATCTTTAACATCAATGGTTAAAAGACGACATCACGTAGATGCAGCCAAGATCGCTGTAGTCTTGGGCGCATCTATCCCTCCGAGCAAACTGACAAACGTACACAAGTAATTTTTGTTGTTTCGTACCAAACACTTTCTATTCTCCTCAAGCTAATCTGAAACGCACACAGAAAAGAAAAAATCCATAACCCGGCCATACACGGCGCCGGTTGCTCCATCGAAAACTAATGTCTTTGCACCAGTCAAGGTTAAATACATTTTGGGCGAAAAACTGGTCAGTACCTCCCCCACCCCCTCTCCCCTCCATTCGAAATCTATGTGGGTTACATGATAAAAAAAAATCTTTGGAGGCTGAAAACAGAAAAAACACACACTCGGTTTAACACATACCGTGTGTCAACGATTCAGCCGGCTAAGGACCCATACCGTCATAAACACCTTGACTACGCATATCAAGGTTTTAAAACCTCTTCTCTACTGTGATAGCGTGTATATATACTCAGTTATGAATGGGTCACAGCGCCAAATAAACCAGTTCACATGCTTAATGCACCACTCAAGCACCGACAACACACGCTTAAAACAGTCACACACTCACTAATAATTACAGAAACGCTATGAAAATAGAAAAAAAAAACAGTTACATACCACTGAATATTTGTTTCACACACAACAAACACACACACACAAATTAAAAAAATTAAAACACTTTATTATTTATTTATATATTTTGTACAACGACTGCTATTAAAGTCGTTTACATTTTTCAGATAATGTCTGGAGCCCAGCTAGTTAGACCGTCAGACCGCTTCAATCCGAGGTTTAGAGGCTTATGTCCTCATCCATGTGTCTTTCTATCGACAAAAAACACGGTTTATCGTCCATCGAATGGACTGGGACGATCTCATTTCGTTTTTCCAGTTGAAAAGCAGTGGACGAAAGGGCGGAGAAAGGGTGGACGAAAAGCGGAGTTGCAAACCAGGACTGTCACTGAAGATTGTGATTCAGCGGGGAGCGTTCTTATCATCCTGCCACCTTTCTGCGTTAGTAAGAGTTGGTGAGTAGGTTTTTTGAACCAACGCGTTAACGATTCATTCAAGATGACAGCTGTACCGAAAACCCATTGCGTTTCGATGACCAACGTGTACTAACGGTCAGTCTCGCGCGCGACTGAGACGTATATATAGAGTTAGATGAAGGTACTTGTAAAAATATCGATGATAAATGTCCACAAGAGAAATTCACATACATATATGTAACTTTTCGACAATCCGTGTCTCCTCAGCGTTTGCAATGGGACCCAAGGAGTGAAATACATCGTTCGAAAAGCTCACATCCTGCAAAATGTCTGTCGCTGAAATAATCATTGTGATGGTAAGTATTTTTTTTTTTTTAAAGTTGATCGATAAAGATTCAGGGCCAGAGCGTTATCATTATGTTATGTAGATACCAGCTTTCAACACAAAAGAAATCTGAAATTATTCAGAGAGAATTGTAACCACATGGAGTTGCTGTTAGAAAATAACTCTTGTTGGATTTAAAAATACAAGTATTTTTTGGTACACTATATTTAGTAGTGAGTTCTTTCTTTTCTTCTTCTTCTGTGGTCGTGACACACCTTGCTCGGTCATTTGCTCAGTCACGAATGACCTCGTCTGTGACCAATGGTTTATCAGGCTATGTGATCCGTGCGGAATGTAGCTGATGATGATGATGATGATGATGACGAGAAAGATGATGATGATGAGGTGTTTGCATGATTGTGTATACACACTTCTCTACATCCATCATGAACATTAATCTGACACTCACGCTTACAAACGTACGGTACTGATTCAGATCAATTTACAAGTATTCAAACCAAGTGTGGTTTATGAATGAAATTACTTCAACGAAACATTATCCAGATTTATCAGACTGTGATTTAAAAACACATTAACAGGATCACACCCAAATCAAGATTGTTCATTTGCATTACAAGTGTTCATGTGGATTTAAAAAAAAAAACATTAACCATCACACCTCCCAGATTAGATTGTCTTTGCATACACATTATGGACCCCAAAATTTACATGTGACAGCGTTACACACTTTCTCACAACGCTTCTGAGTGACATTTTCAAAACAAACGCTGACATACACATGCAATACAGACACAGACTGAATAATGGCCTTGTGCTCTTGCGAAAGGGATGAGCGATAGTGTAACGTCGGTTCTTTTTTTTTTTATTATTACGGAGGGTGACATCGTGGTGTGCCAACCACAGTGGTCTATTATGATTACACATTTAAACTTATTGTCAGTCTATATAACTACTTCCTAATCACAGTTCTCACAAACAGAAAGAGAGGTCGTCAGGGAAAACATGCAGAGGACACGAACAACTGTCAGGGGTCTTGCTTCGCGGTATAACCACCATTTAATTATATGCGTTGTCGTTGCATGGTCAGCTAATCACCGTTAATCTATGCGTACAGGCTCCACCTTGGTCAGTTTTAGGGTTAAAAAGATGGTGGTGGTGGTAAGAGAGTTATTCATTCTTTTGTTTATTTTTACTTATTTACTTCTCCGACTGATGGACTAATCGCATTCACTACCTTATGATCAGTACCCTTTTCTCTTATGATCAATATTTCTTATGAATATGATCCATCTGATTAGATATTAATATTATCAATCTGATGATCTGTTTTGATAATTGTGACTTCGATTATTAGTGACCAATTCTGGACGTCATTTCCTGTTCCTTGCAAGTGACCAATTGTGACGCCATTCCTGTTTAGACGTCACTTCTGCTGCCCTGCCCCCTGTTCGTTGTCTTTTTTTCTTTTTGCTTTTTTGTGAGGATTTTCCGAAAACAACTCGGTATACTACTGGTGTGTGTGTGTGTGGTGTGTGTGTGTGTGGGTGTGTGTGTGTGTTGAATGTGCATATGCATGTATGTGGTAGTGTGTGTCCCTGCGCACGCGCGCATTCTGAGTGTGTGCGTGCACGCGCCCTATGTGCTCAAGTGTGTACATGTTAAGTGTGGCACATGTGCCACCGTTTTTACGTGTGCACATGTACATTTATGGTGTGGATGGGGCGGGGTTGGAGAAGGGATGAGCGAGTAGTATCAGGTATTGTTACAAACTTTGTCCCTGTCTCAGAAATTAAACGCGGGTCACTTTATGACAATGTGTTGTTGTCCGAGCTAAATTTAAACTGATAGTCCGTTTCGACCTGAATTTGCAACTTGTCTCAACTACTTGCAAGAAATTTCAAACCCCCTGGAAGGAAATCAATTTGGTTGTGTGGTGTGTGTGTGTGGTGTTGTAGGTGTATGTGTGTGTGTGTGTGTGTGTGTGTGTGTTTGAGAGAGAGAGCGAGAGGGAGAGAGAAGAGAGAGAGCGGAGAGCGGAGAAGAGCGAGCGAGCGAGGAGCGAGAGGGGGTTCGCCCCCTGGAGGCTGAAACCGATGGGCGGCGATAGTGCAGTGGGAGGGATGGGAAGAAGGCGGAAGGCGGCATGCGTGGCGGGTTGCGAGCGGACTGGGGGTAGGGGGGGTCGTGGGGGAGGCGAGATGAGCAGGAGGGGTGGAAAGGCAGGGGGGGGGGGGGGGGGGGGAGCCGGGAGGGGCCAGTGAGGAAGGACGCCCCAGACGCCCATAGGTTAAGGGGGAAGTGAGAGGTACGCACAGAGAGAGAGAGAGAGAGAGACGGAGAGAGAGAGGAGAGAGAGAGTTGAGAGAGGAGAGGAGAGAGAAGAGAGAGAGAGATGAGAACACGGCGAAAAATGAAGACGGAAAACAATATAAGACAAATACAGGTCACGTACATCCAATTTTCTTGTTCTTGTCGATGGGCTGAAAAAAGGCGGGTCAGGACATAGGACGTTCGTGACGAGGACCAACGGATTTCCTCGCTCGGTCCTTTTCACTGAAATCACTTAAAAAAGACAGCCCGCTGATATCCTTCTTAATGATTTTGTGGGTACAGGGGCTCAGGTGAGATGATGTCGGAGTGCAAAGGACAGGCAGGGGTTTTATATCCCCTGTCCGCGTCGTGTTTTAATCGAATGTATTGCCGGGGTGAAAATATCTGATCACACTACCCACATAGTTTCAATTAAAACAAAAGTCCCTGATCATATACCCATACCTCTCACCTCAAAAGACAAAAAATTGCCCTTGTTGAAACGTTGGGACTAACGATTCACACGACCAAAAACACGACGGGCGTTTCAACCTCTGCGGTCTTCAGATCAATACACAAATGACTAAAGACGAACGCTAAAATGTCCGAATTTGGTTACACCACCAACAGCTTCGATCTCTTCACTCTTTCATCGTAGATTTTAGGGTTTCTTCTTATTTTTTCATCATCGATCATCTCATCATCAATCAGCATGCATCTTCTCTTGAGTTTGTGTGTTGTTTGTGTGTGTGTGTGTGGTGTGTGTGTGTGTGTGTGTTTGTGTGTCGTGCGTGCATGAGCGCGCAGCGCGCGCGGACACAATGAAGTATTTGTTTTTCTAAATTTTGACACAATTCGTAATACTAGAATGTATTACATAGTTTCCCTGACTTCAATCCCTAGCATTCCTGGAAATACTGAGATTATCGTGAAACTTGAACTGGGTAGAGGCAAAGGATGGGTGCTGTTGTTGGCATTTGGAGACCAGGACACACAGACTCTTTTGATATAAACAGTTATTCGTAAACGAATTCCGTTTTGGTGTTTTTAATGTCGAGTTCCATTTTGTTTTTTAATGTCCAAACCTTTTGAAGAACTGAAGGAGCGTTCCCGAAGCGCCCGTATTTTTTTTTTTTGTTTTTTTTTTCTTTTTTTTTCGCAGGGGAACTCTCCAAAGTGTTTATTCTGTCAATGTTCTGCACCATTGAAAAATGGATGGGAACTGAACATATGGATTCAGATGAAAAAAGAGTGTGCAATTTGATGACGAGTCTGCGCTACGGTTATGACTAAATGCCTTCAATTTTTCTCCAAGTTGCGTACATGAATTACCCCACCATTACCCTATTAAGTTTTAATGGGATTTCCTGCTTTAGCTTTCGCACGCTGTGTGTGTGTGTGTTGTGTGGTGTGCGTGTGGTGTGTGTGTGTGGTGTGTGTGTGTACGGTGCGCGTGAGGTGTTTGCTTCCGTCAGTGGTTGGTGTGCATAGCGGAATGTGTATATGGCATGTCCGTATGAGCGGAGTGTCGGTATATCCGCGCATGACCTTAGTTGTAGCGAAATGTTGTGGGACGTGTTGTGTCATGGTGTGTTAGCCGCAAGTGTGCGTGCGTGCATGGTGTGGTGTTGCGTGCGTGCGATGGACAGTGCGTGCGTGTGCGTGTGGTGGTGTGTTTGTGTGTGTTGTGTGTGTGTGGATGAACTGCTCTGGGTGTCCTCTTCTGTTGTATGGATGAAAGAGAGAGAACAAGCACGTAGGTGGGTTGTGTTGGGGTGCATGTGTGCGTGCGTGTGCACGTGTGTGTGTGTGTGTGTGGTGTTGTGTTTGTGTGTGTGTGTGTGGTGTGTGTGTGTGTGAAATGCGGACAGCGCACCCGTGGCGTGTGTCCACGCGTGTGTGTGCTTGTCAGCGCGCGTGGAACTTCGACTTTTTGTTAAACTAAAAGGGGAATCAATTGATTAAGTGATGCATTGTTGGACTTTTCCGTGGTTGTGGAAAAAAGATAAAAAGGAACACACGAGTTGAGTTTAATTGTTCCTTTGGATTCTGAAATGGCCAATGTTTTTAACTCTTGCTCAATAGGCCCAGAAGGTAGTGTGAAAGTGGATTCTTCTTCAGATCGATTACTTTGGATCACTTGGTCATTGCTAAGGATAAGCTCGCCCAGCTGCCGAGAGACTACAGTTCTTGGCGCAACTTTGTTTCAGATGGCAGAGATGGGTGCACGGACTACTTCCAGCATAGATTGCATTTTACGTCATCAGGAATAATTTTGCTGAGGCGTCATTTCTGCACGGGATAAGGATGAGGTTTTCCCCTTGATTGTTTTTCCCCAGTCCGGTTGAGCATGATGCGAAGCATGACTTTGCTGGGGTTGGGCTTGATTACAGACTTCTATGTCCCGGTAGTGTGTGTGTGTGTGTGTGTGTGTGTGTGTGTGTGCGCGCCGCGCGTGCGTGCGTGCGTGCGTATGTGTGTGTGTGTGTGTTGTGTGTGTGTGTGGTGTGTGTGTGGTGTGTTGGGTGTGGTGTGTGTGTGTACCTCAACCATCTGAAATCCAAGGCTGAGTAACTGCTGAAATCCAAGGCTGAGGAACCATCTGAAATCAACCAACTGAAATCCAGGCTGAGGGAACCATCTGAAATCCATGGCTGAGGAACCATCTGAAATCCATGGCTGAGGAACACCATCTGAAATCAACCATCTGAAACGCCAGGCTGAGGAATGTTATCAGAAGAAACAAGCAGGTGTAGAAGAGGGCGGAGCACTGTGGAACAAATTTTTCAACTGCCGAGTCCTGATGAAAAGCATCTACACACCAAAAAGGTTCCACTATCTCCAGTACTTTTTAAAATATTTTCTGGAGAGAATCATGCAAGAGACCCTCGAAGAACATCACACACTCCATCAGCATTGGCGGCAGGCCGGTCTGCAACCTTCGTTTCGCATCCGATATTGACCTCATGGGGGTCATGGGGGGGGGGGGGGGGGAGCAACACCGAGCTCCAGGATCTTACAAACAGACTTGTCACAAGAGCAAGTGCCTACGGCATGGAGGTCAGCACAGAGAAGTCAAAGGTCATGGTCAACAGCACGACTAACAGCAGTGCCAACATAACCATGAATGGTGAGCCCCTGGAAGAAGTGACCAGCTTCAGGTACTTGGGAGCAAACCTGTCCAAAGATGGCACCTGCACAGCAGAAATCCGAATCAGGATCAACTCCGCATCAGCAGCGATGGCCAGACTGAACAGAGTGTGGAAGAGCAAACATCAAATTCAACACAAAATTCCGGCTTTACAAGTCACTAGTGGTCTCCATCCTGTTATATGGTTGCGAGACATGGACACTGATGGCCGAAACAGAAAGAAGAAGAATCCAGGCGTTTGAGACCAGGTGCCTGGGGAAACTACTCCGCATCTCTTACAAAGAACACAAGACAATGATTATGTGCGGAACCTGGTCACTAACCTAGTTGGGGCCCCACGAACCACTTCTGGCAACCGTCAAACGACGGAAGATGGCATGGTTTGGCCACGTCATTCGTCACAACACCCTCTCCAAAACCATCCTTCAAGGTACCGTTGAAGGAGGGCGCAGACGAGGACGGCAGAGAAAGAGCGTGGTCCCGAAAATATAAAGGACTGGANGCCGTGTTGGTCTAGTTCAAACATTTCGTCATCGGTGACGGTCGGCAACGTGAACGTTTCGTTTGATGATGAAGTTGTTTAAAATGGCCATACCGTCTGTCGCAAGTCAACATTTGAATACAATGCGACCTCTGGTTTCGTCTGTCTGTCTGTCTCTAACTTGTTCATAGTCACTGTCTCACGGTCATTCGTTGCGTGGGTGTGTGTGTGTGTGTATGCGTGTGTGTGGTGTGTTGTATGTGTGTGTGTGATGAGAGAGATAGACAGATAGATCTAGAGAGTGAGTTTTTGATTGTTTGAGAGAGAGAGAGAGAGACAGAGACAGACATACAGGTTAGGGGCAGAACAGGTGATGGGTGAAAGTGGGGATGAATGAGTCAGACAAACGCAATAGAAATGTAGTTTTGAGAAATCTCGTGCTGGCTGGCTGGCTGTTTGTGGTTTGTGTGTTAGTTTGTTGTGTGGTGTAGTGGAGAGGAGAGAGAGAGAGAGAGACGAGAGGAGAGAGCCCGATGAAATCGGAGAGAAAGTAATGGGGGTGGGGTGGGGGAGGAAGAAGGGGCAGGATCCCTGTTATGGCGGGGATTTGGCATGGGGGTGTGCTGTGACGGGGGTCCAACTCCGCAAGAGTCTGACTTTATCCACCTACCATAGGTGTTCTCCACACCTTCTACAGGCTGTTTTAGCGTGGGATAAGGAGGGAAGGGAAGGGGTAGGGGGTGGGGGAGAGAGAACAAGAGGGGCCTTAACACAAGGGGAGAGGAGATATCCCTTTTTCCTTTTCCTGGGCAGAGTGGCGGAGGGCCGGAGCCCCTCAGGGAGAGTGGAGGCGCCAGGTGTTTTGTGTACACATTGACTTGCCTGCACCTCTCCACAGCCTCCAAGGACCCACAAAGTCCACTCCCCACTCTGCTGTTTTTTCGCCGCCGACGGCCAGGCGCGTGACAGTTTGTGAGGCTTCCTCCCCCTCTCCCCCCCCCCCCTCCTACTCCTCTTTCACTTTCACTTCTTCCTCCCAACTCCAAACAAGAAGGGGGGGGGGGGGGGGGGGCTCAAATCGCTTCTACGACAAAAGACGAGCCCCGGAGCACCCACCCCCCTCCCCCCAAGAGACCGTCTCGTTTACCGTCGTGTTGTCTCGGCATGCTGTAACTCTGTTGTGTGACTGACTGCCCCCCCCCCCCCTCCCCAATCGGCCCCGCCGCCAATTGTCACCCGTTTGAAGACGGGGAAAACTAGCCAGCAGCAGACGGGAGCTGCCTCAAAAGCCACCGCCTTGGCAACCTGCTAGAGAGAGGTGTGAAGGAGGGTGAAAGGGGGTTGAGAGATGAGGGACTGGGAGGATGTCCAGGGCCTTTTTTTTTTCTTCTTTTTTCCTTTTCGCCAGGGACAGCCCGAGGTGTTGGGCTGTCGCGACGGTCGTCCAAGATCCTCCTTCAGGGTGTGTGGGGTGGAAGGGGGGGATGTTGCCAAGGTGTTGGCTGGTTTTCAATATGTCCAATTAGCCAGAGTTCCCCTTCCCCCCCCCCCCCTGCCCGTCCCCCTCCCTCCCGCCCTCCTCTCTCTTGTCCCATCCCACCTACAGACTATTTGGAGTTATATAAGGGAGCGGCCAGGGAGTCTGATGGGAGAGGAGGGTGGTGGAAGAGAGAGAGAGAGAGAGAGGGGAGGGGGGGGGGTGAGGGGACGGGACTGAAAGAAGCTAAAGGCTGGTCACGTTATCAACAGGTGGTATGTGGGGCGGTGACGTCATGCCGCCGGGGTTGTGGGGGTAAGACGTCAGAGTTTTAAGCGGCAGACGCTGATCTAACAGCGCACCTGGGTCCCACAAACACACATACACATAAACACAGGGCGCGCGCGCGCGCGCGCACACACACATGATACACACAAGCGCGCGCGCGCACGCACAGAAACTAAACATACACACAGACACTCAGAGAGAGAGAGAGAGAGAGAGAGAGAGAGAGAGAGGGGAACGATTAAAAAAAAATGGAAACAAACAATAATCACTAATCCGCTATTTTTAATCCAGCTTTCAAGAAAGGGAATTATAAAGGAAAAAAGAAACAGTTACATAAATATTACAATGTAGAGACATTTATTTTTATGAAAAAGAGCGTCTTTGAGCATTCAGGCAATGTACCCTATATGCATCAAGAGAGAGAGAGAGAGAGAGAGAGAGAGACAGACAGACAGAGACAGAAACAGAGACAGAGACAGAGAGACAGAGACAGAGAGAGAGAGATTAAAAAAACCCTCATAGATCACAGTTGTGGTCGTGTGCCAATTTGCGCAATCACTTTTTCATCAAGGTACACAACCACCACTGATACTACTGCTGCTGCTACCACCACTACTACTACTGTTGCTGCCGCTTCTACTTCTGCTGCTGATACTGCTATAACTAGGGTTTGTTTTTTTTTTAAAGAGGGCTCTGTCTCAAAGAATCTCAGGGCGCTTACAAACGAAATGTCTAACACTTATTCGTACATGATGTATGCAGGTTGTATACTCATTAATACATAAACTCATATATCCAACGCGCATACGACAGTGCGTAATCAACTGATTTGAATATCCAGTATTGTCATTGTTTTCTCTCACTTGGTTTGTTCTGAATAATCCACTTACAAAAATTATATATTCCTTCGTCGGAGAACATGTCCATTACTGAGGACGCCAAACCGTTTTCGTCCTCATCGTCATCGTCATTCTCATCGTCACTGTCTCTCTCGTAGCACAGTTCTTGGACATTCAGATTTCTCTCGTCCTCAATCTGATATGCTTATTAACAAAAAGGAAATTTTAAATGAGGCAGGTAAACCACGAAGATGCATGAATTCTTGTCCCCATGATGGAATGACTGCATGCCCATACCTCAAAACGAATGCGGCTTTCGATTCCAAATCACTTGGTGCATATACAGAGCAAAGGAGACATCGCCCCCCAAAAGATGTTCCACGTTTACCCACACACCCTGTACCTGACATCTTCACAGCAACAACCACCGGAGAAATGAAAAAGCACAAATTAACATTTATTCACGATCGGCACAGCTTCTCTTGAATATACAATGGAACCAAGGGCTCCTTGTTCGCTATTTGCTGTGTACTATTCTCTGCCTCGTTTAAGATTTCCTTACGTACCAATCCAGCTGAACTTACACCTGTATTCGGTACTGTTCGTCCGTGTTGTTTGTTTGACTATAAGCAAGATTACAAAAGGCTGTGCCAATCTTTAACAAATGTTAATTTATGTTTGTTCATTTCATGACTTGTATAGGAACAGGGTATATAAGCAAGCTTGCAGATCTATACGGGAGTGGGGAGGAGGGAGTATCCTTTTAGTTTTGTGTGTGCTGTGTTGTCATTTCTGCTGGGCGTAAGCAGCATTCGTTTGGAGTTATGAGCGTATGATTAATTTCATCACAGAGCAAGAGTTACCCTATTTTTTATTCTTCTTGACAAAAAGTCCAGGTATAACTATTGTCCGGCAACGGGAGACGTCACAACTGCAAGCAAGTGAATCGTGTACACTGAACTATGGCCTCCAACAGGACTCTACCAGATGGGAACTCACTCATCTTCATGCCAGAGACAGATTACACGTACAAAACACGTATTTGAATACTAGCCTTGAATCGCCATATCAGTAGAGGCTAATACCCTCCCCCCCCCCTTCCCTCTCAAGTATTGTGGGAGTCTAAGGCCATAGCAGCAGCCGCTGACTCTGGTCTTGATCTGTCCCCAGTGAAGGGGCAAGCACTCCAAATGATGTGATGATAACTCACCAGGAGTGGGGTCAAGCACCACTTGCATTCGAACCTTCGGCACTGGGATGAGCTCCCGTTATCAAAGCGGTGGGGATTTCGGAAGGGGAGTGTACGGCGGGAGTTGGCGACACTATGGCGTACAGAGTGTGATGCTGTGTTGCTGGGGACGCTATTGTTTGAAGGTCAACCGGTAGGGGAGGACTTTACACTGTGTGGGGTTCTCATAGGCTGCTGATAAGGGGAGAGAGTCAACTGTGAACGGATGTATCTTCAGCCCGTCTTTGCCGGTTTGAACATGAAGCAGTCTTCGATCCCCCGCTGTGAGTTTAGGTGGTACTTTGATTCCATCCCGAACTTGAGAGGATATTATAT
>JADBJO010008507.1:22500-25000 GCA_016801955.1 Conus betulinus
TATATATATATAATCATGTAACTGTAGTGAGTGGTGCATGTGTTCTTCATGTGACAAGAGAGTTTGCCTCCTGGCCGCCTGTTTTGGACAGTGGGGAGGGGGGCGGGAATAGCTCAGTTGGGAGAGCGCTGGACTCGTAATATTTGGGGTTACGGGTTCGAATTTCCGCCGGGCCGTTTCGGTACAGGGGATTTTTCCCTCGGAGTTAACATTGGTTCTGGCTCCATTTGCCATACAGTCCTTCGAATGAGACTCTGACCCGAGAGGTCCGTGTGCGAACGCACACAGAACATCTCGCACACACGTAAATATGGGGAGATGGAGTATGGCTGCCTTAATGGCGGGATTAAAAAAAAAAAAAAAAACGTCATGCACACACAACTCCACTCCCTTTGTTGGACAGATGGGATTAATATTTGCCTGTCTATAATGTGGCGTGCCCGCAGTAGTATCAGCCTGCGTACGCAGAAGAAAGAAGGAGAGTGGTGGAAAACCACAGTGCACAGGCCATGATCCACGTGAAACATGCACCTGACCAGCCATGTTTGACACCTTCTTTTGAGTGGGTAGGCAAGGCCATGCATTTTCCACACTAAAACTTCGTGCTTTTAACGTTTACCAACCTTCTCCCCTTCTCGCTTTTCTTTTTTTTTTTTTTTTTTTTTTTTTTTTTTTTTTTAAACCTGTTTACTCATTTGGACCTTTCCGATAAAAACTACACTCACTCACTCGCTTCGTCCTACATCGTAAGGGTGAATCCAAGATGGCGCGCTGTCCCCACCAGAGACGTTTCCTTCACGTCTCTGTCCCCACGTACCAGGTGAAGTCCGCGGATTGCACGCACATCATAGTCCAATTTCCTCACTCATGTCATTGGCGGGGCTCTACCCCAGCAAACGGAATAGTGGAGTTTTTACGTCCTCATAGCGAAAGCTGTTAATAGGGACATGTCTTACATTCACGGGTAGTCTTTGGTGTCATTGGACAAACTACTTGGGCTAGTGGTAGACTTCAAGGGACATTTTACATTCACGGGTAGTTTTGGTATCTTGGAAACCAGCAGCAGCTCTTCTTACAACATTTGGCTAGTGGTATTCAATGGGACATTTGACAGCTCGCATCGTACTTTCCACACTCATTTGATTTCTTTTCCTCCCATTTATTGTGTCGTGATTGTGTGACTGTGTTGGACGGTTCATGGCGGACTTGGGCCGCGGACCGTGGTGGTTGGGAATGTGGACGATGGGGGGGGGGGGGGGGGGGGAAGGGAGGGCACGACTTGTGCACCACAGTCTCCGATCGGTGAACAACATGAGAAACAACGTTAGACCCACAATTCATCCCAGTGTGTTGGGTGGGTGGGAGAGAGAGTGAGAGGGGAGGGTAGATAGATAGGGGTGGGAGATGAAAGGGGGTAGGGTGGTGTCGCGTGACAGGGGACGTGGCCCGAAAGTAGTTCCTTCGTCGTTGCCCGTGGGAGTCTAGGGTTAAAGGGGAAGACGGGGTGGGGGTGGAGGAGGGTGGGGGACAGGCTTGAGAATAGTTCCTGGAGTGGGTGGAGCCACAAAAAGTAGTCCCAATACCTTATTTGTCCCGGCTCTGTCCTTTGGGGGAAAATGAGAGATGGCAACGATGAGATGTGGGTGGGTGGGTGGAGGGGGAATGCCGTAGGTCTGGTGAGGGGTGGAGGCTCGGGGGGGGGGGGGGAGGATGTGTGTGGGGTGTTGACATTCGAAAGTGGAGTCATTGTCGTTGGAGAAGGTTCTGCTGACCAGATGTGGGGAAAGGATGGGGGAGGGAGATGGGTGGGGGTGGGGAGTGGGCAGAGAAGGAGGTAGAGGAGGGGGTGAAGGGAGGGGTGTCTCTTCTATAGACAGACTTCACCACAGGTCTCTTCCCTCAGGTACGAAAACCAGGTGTTGGGAACACACGTGCATCAACACGCTGATAACATCAGAAACGACGTCAGTCCCACGATTCATTCAAGTCCGTTGGGTGGGTTGGAGAGGGGGATAGATAGCGGGGTGGGGGATGGACAGGGGGTATGGTGGTGTCTCGTGACAGGGACTGGGGCAAAAAGTAGTCCCTTCGTCGTTGTCCATGGGAATCCAGGGGGAGGGGGAGGGGTGGACGGGGGGGGGGGGGGACAGGCTTGAAAGTAGTTCCCAGAGTGGCCGGACTAGAAAAAGTAGTCCCAACACCTTATTTGTCCAGGCTCTGTCTTTTGGGGGGGAAATGAGGGATGGCAACAATGAGATGGGGAGGGGGGGGGAAGGGGAAGGGGGGAGGGGGCTGGGTAAGTCGTTGGAAAATGTTCTGCTGACCAGCTGTGTGTATTTGGGGAAAGGGTGGGGGAGGGAGATGTGTGGGGGTGGGGGAGAGAGCGCAGAGGAGGAGGTAGAGGAGGGGGTGACCGGGGAGTGTCTCCCGCACATTGGCCGGCTGGTCTTTTTTCCCACCGTCGTTTTCTGGCCGACCAGGCGATTGTCACCCCCCTCTC
>JADBJO010008507.1:27500-30000 GCA_016801955.1 Conus betulinus
TCTGTCTCCCTCTGTGTCTTGTCTTGTCTCTCTCTCTCTCTCTGAATATGCATTCAATAGAAGTGTATAGATAGTAGTTGTGTGTGTGTGTGTGTGTGTGTGTGTAAACGGAAAACAAAGGAGAAGGGAGAGAGAGAGGCGTTAGTGGGGATGAACAAAGAGGTAAGCGAATTATGAACCGATCCAAAACTGAAACTATCAGGGAATCATCATCATCATCATCATCATCATCGCCTGTTATCCCTCCTGGGGTACAGGCCGCCAACCAAGGACCTCCAGGCATCTCTGTCCTAGGCTCTTTATTCCAGGTGGTTCTGAGTCATCCCCATGTTCCTGATGTCTGCTTCCAGATCCCTGCGCCAGGTGTTCCTTGGCTGACCTCTTTTTTCGTTTTCCTTGGGGGTTCCATGTTGGGGCTTGTATGGTGGTGGTGTTGCTTGCAGGCTTCCGCAGCGTATGTCCAGTCCAGCCCCAACGTCGTTTCTTGATTTCAAACTATCAGGGAAGCTGATGATAATTAAGTATAAACATTACAACCAGAAAATGCTTTCGGTTTTCGTTACATTTATGGTCAATTAGTACAGATCTTAGGGCTCAAGATGTTACAGGTTCTTAGCATCAGTTTTTTTTTGTGTGTGTTTTACTTAGACTGCTTTATTTCATAGAGGCTAAGGACAGACAATGACCAGGGAGATGATGTGTAAACGTTCAGTGATCACAAGTACGCATTCTTCAATAAAGTCTGTCAGTCAGTTTTTTTTTACCAGTTCTGGGCGGAGCTGTTCTCATTTGTTCGACAACATTTCCTTTAGATTCATACTTTTTTTTTCAAATCCAGCTTTTCTCTCTCTCTCTCTCTCTCTCTCTCTCTCGCTCTTTTGATGTTTTTTTTTCCCCCTTTTCCTGACTGAAAAGACTGAATTTAAACCAAGAGCCGGTGATTGTTCCATCTTATTCCGAAGAAGAACACGGTCTTCGTTAAAACAGCCCTGATATGGCCCCTAGCGGTCGCATGGACTTGAAACAAGATGAATCAGGGTTGTTTTCACACTCTAAGAACACACCCCGGGAGAGCGCAAACCTTTGTCAACGTCGAACGGTTCCAGGTAGCGCCCCTTGCTCAGGATCCGCCGAACAGATCCACGCTGATCCTTTATGGTATCTCTTTGGGTTACATTCCATCTGTCCAGTGTGGTTCAATTCTGTAGTCTTGTGTTATCTGTCCACTGTGGTTCAATCTTGTAGCTTTGTGTCATCTGTCCACTGTGGTTCAATCTTGTAGCTTTGTGTCATCTGTCCACTGTGGTTCAGTTCTGTAGTTTTGTGTCATCTGTCCACTGTGGTTCAAATTCTATAGCTTTGCGTCATCTGTCCACTGTGGTTCAGTTCTGTAGTTTTTGTGTCATCTGTCCACTGTGGTTCAATTCTATAGCTTTGCGTCATCTGTCCACTGTGGTTCAGTTCTGTAGTTTTTGTGTCATGTGTCCACTGTGGTTCAGTTCTGTAGTTTTGTGTCATGTGTCCACTGTGGTTCAATTCTGTAGTTTTGTGTCATGTGTCCACTGTGGTTCAGTTCTGTAGTTTTGTGTCATGTGTCCACTGTGGTTCAGTTCTGTAGTTTTTGTGTCATGTGTCCACTGTGGTTCAGTTCTGTAGTTTTGTGTCATGTGTCCACTGTGGTTCAGTTCTGTAGTTCTGTGTCATCTTGCTGTGGTTGCTGGATCCGCCTTTTGAAGTGGATCTTCGCCATGGATCAGGATTTCATGGCTTCGTTCTCACGTTGTGAAAACAAAAGGTGAACTCCGCTGACCATGATCACATGTGCTCTAGAGGTGATCTGTGATGTATTAGGGATGAGAACGATAGGAGGACCGTAGCACAGAAAACAACAGCAACAACAATGAAATATAAAAAGAAAAAAAAAAACGGGGATGTAGGGGGGGGGGGGGGGCGGGCAGGGGGTGGAGGGGGGCGGGCCGTAGCACAGAAAACAACAGCAACAACAAGGAAATATAAAAAAAGAAAAAAAAAACAAACGGGGATGGGGGGGGGGGGGGCGTGCGAGGGATGGAGGGGGGTGGGGGTGGGGGGGGGGGGGGGGGGGGAGGGGGAGGGGGGAAGAAGAGAAGAAGGAAGGACGAGAACGAAAAAAGAGAAACGTAGAGGAGATGATGCTGAGGGTACACAGGAGTGGGAGGGATGGGGGGGGGGGGGGGGGGGGAGTGGAGGGGTAGGGGTAAGAGAGGAAAACGAGGGACAAGAACGAAAGAAGAAAATGTAGAGGTGTTGATACTGGAGGCAATTTTGGGGCATTGAGGAGGGGGTGGGGGGGGGTGGTGGTGGTGGGGGGGGGGGGGGGGGGTGTGACGGGACACTAAACCCTCCAAAGACTCTCCGTTAGCAAATACAGCTACATAGGAAGTGTTGGGTGATGCCGCTGGAATGGATAAGTAAATATGAAACTAAAATAAATAACCTCCTTTGCAGAGGAAATAACAAA
>JADBJO010008507.1:35000-39034 GCA_016801955.1 Conus betulinus
TAATTACACGGTGACACTGTCATCTTGTTCATTAGAACTAGCACGCGGGGCCGGGGCTCATGTGGACCCTATGACAGAATTCAGGTGAATGGAATAACATGGGAGCATTAGTGGACAGGATTTCCCGTCTGATCTCCATCCCTTCCAAAGAACGTCGGTTTTGTCTGCCTCGACGATGAAGTGGGTTCAAAACCAGAAAGAAGCTGAACCAGAACGTGTGTTGTTTCAACTTCCTCAGTCTTTGTTCTCCCTCTTTATGTTGACATACGTGCAGACCCACGTGACTTGCCCAGTTGTTGTATCTTCTGTCGTGGACTTTGAAACTGATGTTGTGCACGAGCACGCCTATTGAGTGAGCACGCCTATTGAGTGCATGAGCACGTCTTCTCTCGAGAAGTAGTCAGGTTCTGAAGGAGTTGTTGGGGGGCCGGAATAGCCTAGTGATAGAGTGCTGGACTCATAATCTTGGTGATCCTGGGGTTGCAGGTTCGAATCTCCGCCGGGCCGTTTCGGTACAGGGGATTTTTCCCATCGGAATTAACATTGGTTCTGACTTTATTTACCATACAGTCCTTCGAATGAGACTATAAACCGAGGTTCCGTGTGTGAACGCACGCATAACATCTTGCACACATGTAAAATTCCATTACCAACTTTTGGAAGAGAAGGCCAGTTTGGCCGTTGGTATGGATGACACGTTACACATAGCATGCACCTTCCCCGAAGATGGAGTATGACTGCTTTAATGGCGGGATAAAAAAAAAAAAAAGGTCATGCACACAAAACTCCACATCCTTTGTGGGGCTGATGGGATTAATCCTTGTCTGGAGCTGTTGGAATCTCGGTCCTGCTTTCTTTGTCCCCCGGAAATCAGTGATCTCTTTTGCTGCTTACTTTTAATGTCGGCTGCAGCAATAACCGCCCCCCCCCTCCTTCCAGCATACAAACACTCCTAAATCCCTGTAACTCATGAATAGCGGAGAGACAGAGAAGGGAAGGAGACATCGTGGCCCCAAAAGTTCACGGGTGCAACGTGTCCTAAGCACTCCACGCCTGAAATCACTTCCCGACAAGTGAGAAAGGGCACTTGTTCAAACTCATCCCCTGGGAGTAAATCCAGACCAGCCTCCCTCTTTGTTTCAAGATCATTTCCCTCCGAAATTTTCAGTGTTCCAAAAGATAAAACACATATCAGGGTGGTGGTGGTGGTGGTGGGTGGGGGCAGGGGTCGGTGATTCTGGACCCGAGCCAGAACTACCCCTCAGCCTGTTCCAAAACAACTCCCCGGTGAGTGATTTGGGGCATGGTCCCAAAATACCCCATGGAGTGAATATAGGTGTGTGTCCATCTCCACTTACCTGTCACAAAGGGCCGGTCAATCTGACCATGTGCCTGTATTCTCTCCAGGGGATGGTTCTAGAGCATGTCCCAAATCATTCACAGAGGAACCTAGAACATGTCCCAAATCACTCACAGAGGAACCTAGAGCATGTCCCAAATCACTCATAGAGGAACCTAGTGCATGTCCCAAATCACTCATAGAGCATGTTCCAAATCACTCACAGAGGAATCTAGAGCATGTCCCAAATCACTCACAGAGGAACCTAGAGCATGTCCCAAATAACTCATAATGGAACTTAGAGCATGTCCCAAATCACTCATAGAGCATGTTCCAAATCACTCACAGAGGAACCTAGAGCATGTCCCAAATCACTCATAGAGGAACCTAGAGCATGTCCCAAATCACTCACAGAGGATGTCCCAAATCACTCACAGAGGATGTCCCAAATCACTCACTCAGGCAGTGGTTTTGGAACAGTGTTGGGGGAAGGGATGGGGGTTAATTCTCGCTCAGATGCAGAATCACACCCCCCACCCCCACCCCCCCGCCACCCCAATTCAAAAGCAATGTGCATTGACTTATATATATATTTTGTCGTTTAGGTACACTGAGAATGTCAATGGAACGAAAGGGGAAGCTGGTTTGGATGTACTGGGGGGGGGGGGGGGGGGGGGGGTTGTTAGTTTTGAGTACACGTTCTTTCTCCCAAACCAGAGAATGGTGATGGGCACGGGGTGATCATGGACTGTTATACCGGCCCTGTGATTTCAGACGAGGAAATTGCGGAGAGTCGGCGGCTGGCCGTTTGGGCCTACCATTACGCCCTTCTGCTGACTACCATTACGCCTTTCTGCTGACTACCATTACGCCTTTCTGCTGACTACCATTACGCCTTTCTGCTGACTACCATTACGCCTTTCTGCTGACTACCATTACGCCTTTCAGCTGACTACCATTACGCCTTTCTGCTGACTACCATTACGCCTTTCTGCTGACGCTACTAGTCTGTAAGTGTAAGATCGTGTCTACCAACCGTTGTAGACGGAGCACGGGTTAGCGAAGGGGGAGGGATAAAGGGGATTAGTAGACCATTGTGCCCTTTGGCTTCTGAACGGCTGACTGGTGACTGGAACCGGCTTTGATGAATGACAGCCCGCATTGCATGCAGCTTTTGCTGTCTGTCACCTGACACCTGTCATTGTGGGACAGCTCTGTGGGCCCCCGCGCTGCGTGTCTGACTTTACTTACTTACTGTCTTAGGCCCATAGCTCAAGGGTGAGCATAGGCCATCGACAACACTCCGCCATCGCGCTCGGTTCTGGGCTGCTCGCTGAATGCCTGTCCAGTTGGTCCCCTGCCTCTTTATCTCAGCGTCAGTGTCTCGCCTCCAGCTGCTGCGAGGTCGGCTGTCACCGCACAAAATGTCACCATTGCACAGAAAGTCACAATTGTGACATTTTGTGCCAGTTGTGACATTTTGTGCAGTGAAGGACTGCACAAAATATCACAACTCGCAGTTGTGACAATTTGTGCAACTATACCCCATTTTCGAATTCACTCTTGCATAAAATGTCACAGCCTCCGTCAGTCTTGTTAGTCCACTGCTTTCAAGAAAGCGAGCAGGACTATTAAGTTCGTTTATTCGTATCCA
The DNA here is from genome assembly GCA_016801955.1 of Conus betulinus. NCBI lineage: Eukaryota > Metazoa > Mollusca > Gastropoda > Neogastropoda > Conidae > Conus > Conus betulinus. The sequence goes on from JADBJO010008507.1 coordinate 37,994, forward strand.
TGTGTGTGTGTGTGTGTGTGTGTGTGTGTGTGTGTGTGTGTGTGTGTGTGTGTGTGTATGTGAAGAAGAAGAAGAAAAAAATGGAGGAAGAGGAGGAGGAGGAGGAAGAGGATAAAGAAAATCCCATGCTCTCTAAATGGAGAAATCAGCAAAACGCATTTAAAACTTTTATAAGAAAAATGGACAATTATAGACACATGTGAAAACTAGATTCATATCATGCATAGTACAGATGTATATGAGAACAATTGCTCAAGACTAACAAACTGCAAAAGAGATGAGCATGCGAATCAAGACAAATCATGTTGTTTCTATTAGCCTCATCAACCAACATGGGCCATCTCGTCTGGGCTGTCACCTCGTAAACATGTGCAGTGAATACAGACTTAAAGTATGTATCATATATAAAACTGAAAATTATAACTGCAAACCAAATTGACCCCCCCCAAAAAAAAAACAACAACAACAACAGCAAAAAACAAAAAACAAAAAAACGTGGACATCATAGAGTATATCCGCCCATCCATCCACACACACAGATAAGAGAGAGAAGAGAGAGAGAGTGGTGACAATTTTTGCAGCAGTGATTTTAAAAAAAAAGGGCATACGAATGCACAAATTGTCACATTTATGACATTTTGTGCAAATTGTGACAACTTGTGCAGTGAATAACTGCACAGAATGTCACTGTGACATTTTTGTGCCGTGGTGACATTTTGTGCAGTAACAGTCGGCCTCTCTTCCTTTTCCTCTGCGGGTTCCATGTCAGGGCTTGGCGAGTGGTGCTGGACGCTGGCTTCCTGACAGTGTGGCTTCTGACTTTACCGTGCAACTTATTGCAGACCTTGCCACGATGGGTGACATAACAACATCATCCAAAGGAAAGACAAAAAGACGGCGATAGGTGGAGGTTGATTTGACTGATGGGATTTTTAGCAATAAAATGATTTCTGAATCTGAACCTGTGGCTTGGGTTGTAATGACATGCAGCTAAACCAAGACCCGTACACCCATCTGTGATTGGGTGAAGACGTTGTCTTG